>CAUYON010213514.1:0-29116 GCA_963573935.1 Arctocebus calabarensis
GATGAGGACAGCAATGACTCCCCCACCTCCAGCTCCTCTAGGCCTCTGAAAGTGCGAATCAAAACCATTAAGACATCCTGCGGAAGTATCACAAGGACTGTAACCCGAATCCCCTCGGACCCTGACGCACCTGCCCCCTTGGCTGAGGCCAGCCTCCTGAAGCTGTCCCCTGCAATACCAGCTCCTGAAGGTCCAAAGGTGGTGAGTGTGCAGTTGGGTGATGGTACGAGGCTGAAGGGCACTATGCTGCCTGTGGCCACCATCCAGAATGCCAGCACTGCCATGTTGATGGCAGCCAGTGTGGCCCGCAAGGCTGTAGTTCTTCCTGGGGGGGGGGGTGCTACCAGTCCTAAGACAATTGCTAAGAATGTACTGAGCCTGGTGCCCCAAGCCCTGTCCAAAGCTGAGGGGCGGGCAGGGCTGGGGTTAGGGGGACAGAAGGTGAATGGTGCCTCAGTGGTGATGGTGCATCCTTCAAAGACAACCACTGGGGCAGGAGTGGGGGGCAGCACGGTGATCTCACGGACCCAGTCCAGCCTGGTGGAAGCCTTTAACAAGGTCCTCACCAGCAAGAACCTACTGCCCGCCTAAAGGCCGAACCTGAGACCCCCTGTGGAGGCTGGGCTGGCTCTGCCCCCAACAGGCTACCGCTGCCGTGAGTGTGGGGATGCCTTCTCTCTGAAGAAGAGCCTGGCACGGCACTATGACCGCCGGAGCATGTGCATCGAGGTCACCTGCAACCACTGCGCCCCCCTGCCTGGTCTTCTTTAACAAGTGCAGCCTGCTCCTGCACGCCCGTGAGCACAAGGACAAGGGACTTGTCATGCAGTGCTTGCATTTGGTCATGAGGCCGGTGGCCCTCGACCAGATGGTGGGGCAGCCGGACATTACACCCCCGCTGCCTGTGCCTGTCCCACCTATTCCTGGACCTCTGATCTTGCCTGCCTTAGGCAAGGGTGAGGGGGCCATCACCACCTCTGCCATCACAACAGTTGCTCCTGAGGCCCCTGTTTTGCCGCTCTCAGTGGACCCCCCTGTTGCCCCTGCCACCTCTGCTTACACGTGCTTTCGCTGTCTGGAGTGCAAGGAGCAGTGCCGGGACAAGGCTGGCATGGCACACCACTTCCAGCAGCTTGGGCCCCCTGCCCTTGGGGCCACTAGCACTGTGTGTCCGACCTGCCCCATGATGCTCCCCAACCATTGCAGCTTCAGTGCCCACCAGCGCATGCATAAGAATCGACCCCCACACGTCTGTCCCGAGTGTGGGGGCAACTTCCTGCAAACCAATTTTCAGACCCATCTCCGTGAGGCCTGTCTGCATTTCTCTCGCCGTGTAGGATACAGGTGCCCCAGCTGTGCGGTGGTATTTGGGAGCATGGACTCCATCAAGTCCCATGTCCAGGCGTCGCACTGTGAGGTTTTCCACAAGTGCCCCATCTGCCCCATGGCCTTCAAGTCTGGACCCAGCGCCCATGCTCACTCTACACCCAGCATCCCAGTTTCCTCATGCAGCAGGCCAAGCACATCTACAAATGCGCCATGTGTGATATGGTCTTCACCCACAAGCCCCTGCTGTCCTCACATGTTGACCAGCATCTGCTGCCCCAGCACGTCAGTGTCTTTAAGTGCTCATCCTGCCCTCTGCTCTTTGCCCAAAAAAGGACCATGCTGGAAGATCTCAAGAACACCCATCAGTCTGGGTGCTTGGGAGAGGAGCCTGCTGGGAAAAGGGGTGCCCTTCTGACACCCAAGACCAAGCCTGAAGACCTGGTCGTGTCTTGGGGAGGGGCGGTTCCTGCTACTGAGGAGTCCTCTTTACCTTCAGAAGAGGAAGAACTGCCCAGCTCCCCTGAGCGCCCCCGCCCAACCAAACGGGCACGGGGGGAAGTAGGGAGCAAAGGCATCAAGGGTGGGGGAGGTGGTGGCTGCTGGACCTGTGGCCTCTGTCACTCCTGGTTCCCTGAGCGTGACGAATACTTGGCTCACATGAAGAAGGAGCGTGGCAAGTCCGTGAAAAAGCTTCCCTGTCGGCTGTGTGAGCGCTCTTTCTGCTCGGCACCCAGCCTGGTCTGCTCGGCACCCAGCCTGAGGCGCCACGTCAGGGTCAATCACGAGGGCATCAAGCGAGTTTACCCATGCAGGTACTGTACGGAGGGGAAACGCACCTTCAGCAGCCGCCTCATCCTGGAGAAGCACGTGCAGGTCCGGCATGGCTTGCAGCTTGGGGCCCCATCCTCTGGCCGGGGGAATGCCGGTGGACCCGGTGCCCAATCCCAGGCACCAGGCCGGAAACGCCGCCAGTCTTCTGACTCTTGCAGCGAGGAGCCTGACAGCACAATGCCACCAGCGAAGTCCCCTAGGGGAGGACTTGGGCTGGGAGGCCATGGCCCCCTGCACTACCAAAGCAGTGGACCAGTAGAACAGAGCCTTGCTGTGGGTTTGAGGGACTCTATGTGACTTGGACAACGTGAAGTTGGAGGGGGCAGGAGTCAAACCTGGGGAGATCCTTTGCAGGGAAGAAGTGGCGCTGATCAAGACAGGGACAAAGCAGTTGAAGAATTCCTCCCCTCTGTGTGTGCCTCTGGTATCTTGAACACTGAGGTGTCTGCTTACTCATCACCCATCCCCTGCCCCCTAAAAGAAGCCAATTTGGAAATGACACAGATGGCTAACTAAGGACTTTATTTCAAACAAAAATTAACAATAAGAAATTGAAAAAAAATGATTTTTAACAATTATGGTTATTTCATTGTGGAGCAAGTTCACAGAGATCTTCAAACCTCCATTCCAGAAGGGTTCCTCATTTTCATTTTGGAAAAATCTTTTTGCTGGAAATATGTGTGTAAAGGGATGTGTGCGTTCTTAATAGTCAAGTCACATTTGCCTTCTGCAATTATAAGAGGTGCTCAACATCTTTTGTTATCAGTATTCATGGAGTATTATAATTTTAATACAGTTTTTTCCTTTTTAAAATATGTAGACATTTTTTGGCACCCTCTGTATATATGCAATGCATCCAGTTTAACTTTTTTCTTTCAGAATTTTAAATATACAAATTGCTGATTTTCTAGGTTACCTTGTTTCTGATGTGAATCCGATACTATTTATGTCATTGTTTCCTTGCATGTCATATTTTTATTTACTTTGGCTGCTTTTCAAAATTTTCTTTTTACCTTGGATTTTCAGCAGTTTGGTAATGATATGCTTATTTGTTTTTTAATACTACTTAAATTTTGCTGAGTTTTGGGTATCCGTTAGTTTATATTTTTCACCAATTTAGGGGAACTTTTACTTTATCACATTCCTTCTGCCCTACTTCTATCTCTTTGTACACCTGGGGACTCTATTATACAAATGTTACACCACTGGAAACTGTTTCACATTTACTAATATTTAACTGATGGTTTTCTCAGTTTTTTCAAATTAATTGGATAATTTTTTCTGATATGTATTAAAGTGTACTGTTACTCTCTTCTTTCATTTCCACCTAACCCATCCAGTATAATTTTCATTTTAGATAGCGGAGCTTTCAGTTTCATATTTCCTTCTTAGGTCATTTTTCTAGTTTCCATTTCTACATTTTCACATCTGTTCATTCAGTGTGACTTTGTTTTTAAAATATGTACATATTTATAAGAGCTATCTAAAGTCCAGTGTGATAATTCAAACTTCTTCAATTTTATTATTTTGGCTTTCTTTTTTGAAATGGGTCACTTCTTTCCATGTCTAGTGAATTTGAGTTTTTGTTGTTGTGGTCATTCTTGTTGTTGAGATAGAGTCTTTCTCTGTCAGCCTGGCTAGACAACAGAGGCCTCATCATAGCTCACTAAAACCTCCCTCTCCTGGGTTCAACTGGTCCTCATTCCTCAGCCTCTCAAGTAGATGGGGCTACAGGTGCCTACCACAATACCCGGCTATTTCTAGAGATGGGGGTCTCAGTCTTTCTCAGGCTGGTCTTCAACTCCTGATTTCCAGCAATCCTCCCACCTTGACTTTCCAGAGTGCTAGGATTATAAGTGTGAGCCACCATGTTCAGCCCTGTCTAGTGAATTTTTCATAGTATTCAACAGATTATAGATTTTGTATTTTGATAGTCTGGATTTTAGTGTTTCTTCTAAGTGTCTTCTAAAGTGTGTTCTATCATTCATGTAATTTAACAGTGAATAATTTTGAAGGGTTTATGGTGTGTTTTTAAGTTTTGTTAGGAGAGTTCTAGTGTAATCATTTTCTAGGGATTTAGGAATCTACTTCCTGAAGTGTGTTTTCTTCTGGGGTGATCAATAAATGTTGCCAGTGTTCATTAAGGTCTCTACTGTATATCATGACAGAACTTCTATGTCTTCTAGTTCTGTGTGGTCTCCCATATTTTCAGTGATTTTACAACTTTGCAACAATTGTTCTCTTCTAGGCTTTATGGAGTGTCACACTTCGCAAGTCTATTTTAAATTTTCCTCTGTAACTAAAAAAGGTCCATATGCAGATTTCTGTTTGTTTGTTTGTTTGTTTTGCAGTTCTAGTGGGGCCAGGTTTGAACTCGCCACCCTTGGTATATGGAGCTGGGACCCTACTCGATCAGCCACAGGCACCACCCATATGCAGATTTCTGAAGATTTTCTCCTCTGCTTCTCTTTCATCTCCAATACCCTAACCACAAAAGCCAGTTGCCTAAATACTCATCAATAGTCATCAACTTTGGTCTTTTTTTAGAAAATCTGAGTGTGACACTGTGTTCTCCTTGTGCTCCTCCTTTCCTTGCCAAAGTCTAAAAACTGCTCTGTGGCAGAAAGCCATAAATATTGAGTCTCACCTTTGTCTCAAAGTTGTAAAATAATCATCTCACATGTTTTGGAAGGCAGCTATGCTAATCAACATGCCACCAATGCCCACTTGTCTCATCTATTTTGACTAGTTTTATATTTATTTATAGTCAGAAGTGTGGCTCAGTATCAGTTGCTTCATCATGATCAATCTGAAGTTTTATTGCCTACTTTTATGTTCTTCATACCAATTATCACTCACTCATATGCTATAACATGGTAATATATAGTTAGTTTTTGTATTTGTTTTGAATGTCCAGTCTTTAGAAATTACAGTTTTTTGTTTTTGTTTTGTTTTGTTTTTTTGACACATCATAATATTCAGTGGTCAAATTCTGGTGCACTAATGAATAAATTTTAAAAAGATATCTGTATTAATATACTTCTCTATCTCCCTCAAAGAGACCACATTTTTCAGAGAAGTTAATGTGTGTGTTTTTTTTTTCCTCATTATTACCATTGTCAAGCACCGTGACTGGCTTAGAGTAGATATGCATTGCATACATTTAAATAAATGAGTGAATGGACAAACTAATCACAAGAATTTGTCAAAGTAGTTGCTTCTGCAAAGTGATAAACTGTTAAGAAAGAAAAGTGATAAGCCACAAGAAAAAAAGGTAACATAACTTATCCTAAAGATGGAAAAGTTAACAGTTAAGTGAAAAATAAATAAAAATAAGTTATAAATTACTATAAACAAAATACCTTCAGAAAATGTAATGGGTTCACAATATTTTATTTGTGTCTATTTTTATAGCAATTAAACTATCTCAAAATAATTGAATATATATATTCAAGAAATACATTTTACATTTTGAGCAGTTTTAGTTTTACATAGAAATTGAACATGATGCACAGAGGGTTCCCAGATAACTTGTCCTCCATACTCGCAGTCTCCCCTATCATTTACATCATGTATTAGTGTTCACATTCATTGATTAACCAATATTGATACTTTAATATTAACTAAAGTATACATTAGGATTCACTCTTTGTGTTGCATATTCCTTGTTTTTTGACAAATATATAATGACATATATCCACCATTGATATATTTTACAGGACAGATTTGTTGCCCCAAATTCCCTTTCCTTGTTTTTTCCTCTCTCAAAAATATTTCCAGACTCCTATAACCACTTCTATTTGTACTATCTTCATAGGGTTTTTTTTTACACAATGTCATACAGTTAGAATAATACAGTATGTAGCTTTTTCAGATTGATCTTTTTTTTTTAACTTAGTAATAGGCTTTTAAAGTTCTTCCATGTCAACTTAGGGCTTCATGTTCATATCTTTTTATTATTTATACTTGATGAATCATATTACATTGTATAGATGTACCATAGAATTTTCTTGTTTTGTTTCACATGCATTTACCTGTTTAAGGCCATCTTGATTGCTTCTAAATGTTGGCAATTATAAATCAACCATTAAATATTTGTGTACAAGTTTTTGTATAGACATCTTTTTAACTTGTTTGGATAAGGATCAAGAAATGTAATTGTATGGCAAGAGTATGTTTATATTAAAAAAATACTCAAACTGTGTTTTAAAGTGGATGCATCATTCTGCATTCCCACTAGCAATGAATGAGAGTTCCTTTTATTCCATCTATTCCAGCAATCAATGTTGCCAGTATTTTAGATTTTGGACCTTATAATGAATGTGTAGTGGTAACTCATTGTTTTAATTAATAATTTCCTCATAATATATGATGTTATATTTATATATGTTTATTTTATGTCTGTATACCTTCTTTGGTGAGGTGTTTATTCAAACCTTTTGCTCATTTCTTTAATTGGGTAGTTTGTTTGCTTCTGTTCAGTTTGAAGTGTTCATCATGTTTTCTGGATACAAGCACTGTATCATATAGATGATTTTCAAACATTTCTCCCAGTTGTCTTTTCATTTTCTTAACACTTTATTCTGCAGGGCAGAAGTTATCAATTTTAATAAAGTCCAACTTACCACTTTTTCTTTCATTCATGAATTGCATTTCTGGCACAGTATTTAAAAATTCATCACCAAATGCAATGTAAACATTGTATTTTATAGACCACTTGGATTTTACTTTTTGTCGTACTTATAGTTTTTTGACCAAAAACAATACTTTTGTCATCTAAATACTTAATGTTTCTGAAATATTATCAAAGTTTTTTAACAGCTCTTAAAAATGTTTTCAGAGTCAAGTGCCATTCAATAAACACTGAATATAAGAAGAAAATACAGATCTTTAATTTATGTTTTCCACAAATTTAAATAATGATGGGTACCTTTCTTTATTTTTATTATTTGAATAGATGATGCCAAATGTAACAGAATTGCAAAATATATTGCAAATGTTTCTCAAATCCTAAAAGATTATGATAGAAGTTCTTCTAAATTTTTTAAGTTGACAACCTATTATGGAATTTTAAATAAACTAAATTTGATCAGAATATACTTCACACAAAAATAATATTTTGAGGAGGCACCCATAGTTCAGTGGTTAGGGTACTGGCCACATACTTCGGAGCTGGTGGGTTCAGACCCAGCCCAGGCCTGCTAAGCAATGAAAAGCAAAATAGCCAGGTGTTATGGCAGGCACCTGTAGTCCTAGCTACTAGGGAGGCTGAGGCAAGAGAATCACTTGAGCCCAAGAGTTTGAGGTTACTGTGTGCTATGATGCCACAGCACTCTACCCAGGGTGACAAAGGGCAACTCTGCTCCAATAAATAATAATAATAATAATATTTTGAACATTGAAATTTAGTCACGTACCCTCATTGTTTACATTGTTTTAGCTAATCTTAGGGAAAAGTAAATTAATAGAGCAGGTTGACATAAAGTAGCATCATGTGGCTCAGCTCCTGTGGCTCAAGCGCCTAAGGCGCCAGCGATGTACACCTGAGCTGGCGGGTTCGAATGCAGCCCGGGCCCACCAAACAACAATAACGGCTACAAACAAAAAAATGGTGGCCAGGCGTTGTGATGGGAACCTGTAATCCCAGCTACTTGGGAGGCAGAGGCAGGAGACTCGCTTGAGCCCAGGAGTTGGAGGTTGCTGTGAGCTGTGATGCCATAGCACTCTACCCAGAGGGACAGCTGGAGGCTCTGTCTCAAAAAAATAAATAAATACAAAATAAATAAAAACAAAGTAGCATCATGTATATTCCCTTCCTTTTGGAATCTGAGTCTCACATTTACAGTTTTAGTACTTTCATCTTCACAGACCATCAGGGGATTTACAAATTACAAATGAAATACTTTAGTGCCTGCTGAAGGACATCTATCTTAAGCACATGAAAGGTATAGTAAGCTGGCAAGAAATGTTTAAATGAGGATAGTTTGAAATCATGTCAAAAAGCTCTATAATTTGAAGGAAATAGATTTAGTTATTTAAAATCAGTTTGATGTAAGCATTCCACAGTATGGATCAAATTGCCACATTGTATCCCATAAATTTCTACAATTGTGATTTTAATTAAAAATAAAATTAAAAAATAAAATAAGAAAAAAACAGATGTCCCCAGGCTGGAGCTAAATATTTATTAAGAGATCATGATAGCTATAATACAAAGTTGGAGGATTTGGTTTTGTGCACAAGTACTTAAATTACTACTATTGCAAAAATTCATAAAAGCACATGTCATATATTTCTTTCCCAGATCATAAGTAGAGTACCACTTTCTTTAAAAAAAAATTCCTCACTATATACTTCAAACAGTGCAAACTCACTGCACTCTACAGAGACATACTATGCTGTGGTCACACTTATTTATTGTTTTTCTTCTCTTGCTGCGATTGAGGATTAGAAACCAAAAACATGATTTTAGAAATAATAACATGCTGGCATCTTAGATTGCCTGTCATTTAACATTACGATTATCTATTTCAATTATATAGATAGATGGATATAGAAAACATCAGAGAAAATAGGAAGTTAAATACAATTTAATCTCTCTCTGAACTGGAAATATCCAAATTGTTCATGTATACCAAAGGTCAACTTATCGCTGTTCCCCTTCCTAGGCCATGTTCAGGGTTGATAGTTGACATGGGAAGTATCTATTGAAACTCTAACCCCTCCTTTTATCCTTATCAGAAAAATTGTATGCATGGCAACTCTATGTTAACAAATGCGTTCCTCAAGTTTCCAGCATAAGTCTGAATTAGAAGGTAATATAGATGTGAATTTAACACCAGTAACTTGTTTCTGAAGACCCTCAGTCTTGCCTGTTTTGAAATTATTGTCTTGGTTGCCTTACAAGACAAACAACATGCCATCCTCTTTTCAATGTCTCTGTAGACCATTCAAAGTTTCAAGTCAAAATTTTAAATGTTGACACACTATAATTATCCATCGTTCTATTTCATGCACCTGTCAGGAAGAATCTCATTGATTACATAGATCCTACAAAGTAACCATACCTTTCAAGCAGATTGAATTTTTGTCGCCAAGATTTGTACTGGGTTAGCTGCACCAGTGGTTGTCCTGTTCTATCTAGGATGTTTAACTGAGGCCATTCCTCTCATTCTGCCATGAGACACAATTCTGACTTTTGGCAGCATGCAAGCAGGGGGATATGAAATTATGAAGCTATTACCTAACCCAGGATATTCCTAAAAACATTGTAGCAAATATTGTAGCAAAGACTTTCTCTTTTGTTTGAATTTTCTCTTTAAAATTTGAAAATTTCTGCCACTACAATTTTATCTAAATTGTATTCAACAGCTCTTGGAAACCATGGCATTGTGTAACACTGAAATAATTAAATATAGAAATGAATGAATAATTTGTCTTTTGTCAGAAAGTAACATGAAGGGCTTACTGATTTTGAAATTATATTTGGTGGATAATTAGATAATTTTTTCTGCCTTCCATGTGCACCAAAGGTCAGCTAGCATCTTTGCCATCAATACCAGCAATATTTTTACACTTATCTATAATTCTGATTGTCAGTGGTCACACACACCTAAGCTTTTATCAATTTTCATTCCTTCTTTGAATAACTGGTAATTCAATCCTATTGGAGTTTATTAAGTTAGTTTTGCTGTCATCTATGCAATCATATTTACCAAATTTATGCCCAAGCCTTAATTTCTCTCTCTTATTCAGCTCTATACATCAGATATTTGAGCTTTCGTGATACTCTTTGGAAGTAAAAAGCAATAAGTATAGTTAACAAAGACTGTTTTAATGTACATAACTCAGTCCTTCTCCTCGAGTAAATTATTCCTGTTTACTGATAAAGTTAAAGTCATTTATGTTGGCATGATTATCTATGCATATGTAATAATTATCAAGTTCATATATTATTTTATCATGTTCATATGCTAAGTCAGTCTCCATTATTTGTGGATTCATAGTTGTGAATTTGCTAGCACACTTATATTTATGTGTAACCCCAAAATTGATACTCATGGCGCTTTAGTACTTATGTGAGGACTTGTGCAGAGCAGCAAGAAATTCAAGTCCCCTAGTGTGCAGGTTCCCAGCTGAGTTTGAACAGATACGCCACTCTGCCTTTTTGTTTCAGCTTTCATACTCTAACCAAGTATCTTTTTCTTTGTCTATTTAGTGCCACCCTTACACGGTGATTTCACTGTTTAAAATAACCTCCAAACACAGTGCTGAAAGTGCTGAAGTGTTAAATAAAAGAAGGTTGTGATGTGCCTTGTGGAGAAAACGTGTTAAATAAGTTTTCTTTAGGCATGAGTTATAGTACTGTTTTTTGTGAGTTCACTGTGAATAAATCAATAAATATTAGATAAGATGTTTTTAACAGAAACATACAAAGTAAGATCATGTATTGATCAATTGATGAAAATGTGACCAAGGGCTTGCAGTAACCTAACTCTGTATTTAGCCTAGGAGCAATGGCCCAGTATTTCCTAATTCCATTTTAAATTTTATAGAACATAACAACCATGAATAATGAGAATTGACTGTGTATGCAAAGAGAATGAGACAGCTCTGTCTTGTCTTGTATCCGTTGATATGGTTTAACCAGGGGGAAACAAAGCAAATCTGTTTTCTATCTACACACCAAAAAGGAGAATGGAAATCTTTAGAAATCTAAACTTTCCTTACGGCTTCATATACCCGACTCTTTCCAACAAGCAGTGAATAGATTTTATGTGTTAGAATCATTAAGAAAGAATAAAGTGTTTCAGTCCTGAGGTGAAAAAGAGGACTAAAGTTCTGAGTTGGTAGAGTCAAAGAGCTTAACCTCGAGCCTGACTTTCACAGTGCATATGGGGAAGAGGCCTCTGACACACAACCACCTAGCATGTGGTCAGGTCACTAATGTGATAGTGAGTGGATGCTAGAGTTATGATGAAGCACAAATGAACCCAGAGGAAAAGATTCCCATTGCCAAATGTGGCAAGAGCAGAGAGGAGATAATTGGCATCAAGCAAGCAGCTAGTGAAGGTTGAGACAAATCATCCAGGAGGATTGGAATAAACATGACAGATACCTCTCCCTCCAAAGTTTTAACTTTTATTTTATTATTGTTCATGTTGTTCAATCTCTCTAGAACTTCTATGGGGCTCCAGTGGGGTTTATATGTATTAATTCAAGAAAAATATATGTATATGTATTATTTATTGTCCTGGACAATGTAAAGCCATATTATATACATGTGTATTTTTGTCTCCATTTGTCAACCTTTTGTTTTGTGAGCTTATTATATTCACATTTTCTTTGATCTGGCCAAATTTAAAGCCAATAAATTGAACATCTCTTGTTAAAAATATAGGGAACAAGAGCACGTAACTCGGCTTCCACAGCTATCACAGCTCTTGAGAGAACTTTGCACAATATTCAAATAGACCTATTTAAAATAAGGCACTAGAAGTAGATCACATCCCTGTAGTAAAGAAAACGAACAAAGATGTCCATTTCTTGTAATCCCCCCACCTCAGTTAGAACCAGCTAATTTCCTGGGTGGTTTATTTTCTCATGGATTCTGCTCAGTTTCTTTAGTGACAAACAGATGCTTCACTTTTAGCTGATACACTTTTACTACTGCTTATGGGGCTGTGCTTAATGTACAGTTCATCACACATATTCTGTAGCTTGAAGAAAACAAACAGTTTGGTCCCTACCAAGCCTACCAAAATAGAATCATAATGCCTTTATTTTTCATAAATATTTATTTAGTAGATACCATATAGAAGGTATTGTAATTTACATAATAATTCATTTTCTCTGTAGTACTCATTTTATACTAGTTCAGATTATTTTAGAAATATGAAAAATATTATATTTGATAGTTTGCTCCTAATCAGGCAATGTCCTTTTTTTAATTTTTAGTGAATTTGAAATAGTTCTACAGAGGGAAAAGAGTGTATGTTTTTAAGAGTAGTGAAAAAGAGTAGCAAAATTGTTGAAAATGATAATTAAAACATGCTTTATTCTACTATGATATTTTAAATCAACAAAATAAACATATCCACTATCCTTTTAAGACCTTCAAGTTTGTGAGTCACATACATACACACACAAAAATGCATCCATAAGCACCAGGTATAGATTCTAAAGAAAGCAAAATATTTAACAAAAACTTGCATTTTCTCACTTTAGTATATTCTTTGAAATGCCAACACTAACTTTTGCTACAGATTAGTTATTTTATAGCAAAATTACCTTACAATGTTTCTGTATTTCCTTTACAGAGATAATTTTTAATGTTGGTACGGCATAAAACACAGGAATTAGTGACCCTGTAAAATTATAATTTCCCTAGAGTCCTTTTGATTTCCTAAGTACTTATGAACTGTTACATTTCAAAACACTGTTACCTAAGATTCCTTCATCAAACATTAAGAAATAAGACAGTGAATGTTCAATAGGCAAGTTTTGTAAACTTCCCTCTTTGCTTGACTTTAAACAATGGTTTAAAAATATCTTGAGGAATCTTAGAAGAGATGTTATGATAGAGTTCCTTAGTTTCATTATTTCATTATTTGTCAGTTTGCATCATTATATTTTAAAATGCACTTTAATCTTTTTAAAATGTCAGTTGTGAGTATTTAATATCATGGTAACCTTAATACCTCCAGTATAGCCATCTTATTTTAATTCTGCCACTTATAGGCGTATATGCAACAGGGAGAGGATATCAATCAAAATTGAGACAAGCCAGGCAGCTCCTGTGGCTCAAAGGAGTAGGGCACTGGCCCCATATACCAGAGGTGGTGGGCTCAAACCTGGCCCCAGCCAAAACCTGCAAAAAAAAAAAAAAAAAAAAAAAAAAAACTTGAGACAAGCCAAACCACAGGACTTAATGCCAAAGATTCACTTCTCCTGTTATGTTGAGGTAAACACATTGTTCTTTTCTGTTAGGAAACAAATCTTACACTAAGCAATCCGTCAAGCTGACCAGTCTTCATATTAAGATAAAAATGTATTCATAATGGGTAAATATTTTCCAATATTTTGCATAAGCAAATTTTGATATGCCTATAAAAAATATGAAAAATCATTGTGTCTTAACATTTTAGTGGGTAAACTTAATCCTTGCAAACCTGACCTCACCATTTACTTACTCTCTTAATTTCCGAAGATGTTACTTGGCAAACAAATGTTAGTGTTGCTTAAAATAGCTAGTAAAGCTAATGTATATGTAATCATTACATCTAATAATGGAAATAAATCCCTTTTCATGAAAATAATCAGTATAATCATATTTCACAATTATTGGTTTATCATGTAAGAGGAGCTCTAGAAATACATGAATCATGAATGGGTATAGCTGGCTATAAAATGCTCAAATGATTCATCTCTAATACAATTTCTTTATTATTTATATGAATGGTTCGGAAAGAGAAAAGAATATTTGCCAGGACACGATTGTATTATATAAAAATAATTTCTGAGTGGCGCCTGTGGCTCAAAGGAATAGGGTGCCTACCATTTATACCAGAGGTGGTGGGTTCAAATCTGGCCCCGCCCAAAAACTGCAAAGAAAAAAAAAATAATTCTCTAAAATGTATTTTTGGGCCAGGTGTTGTGGCTCATTCCTATAATCCCAGCACTCTGGAAGGCTTGAGGCCAGGAGTTCAATAATAGCCTGGGCAACATAGTGATACCCCCCTTCTCTACCAAAAATTTAGATGGACATGGTTTAGTGCACACCTAATAGTCCCAGCTACTTGGAAGACTGAAGCAGGGGGATCACTTGAGGCCAGGGTTCAAGGTTACAGTGAGCTATGTTCATGTCATTGCACCCTACCTAGCCTGGGCAACAGAGAGAGACACTATCTCTAGAAAATAAGTAAATAAATTGTATTTTGGTTGTTTTTTTCAAATTCTTTTTTTTTTTCTTTGAGATATAGTCTTACTCTGTCATTCTTAGTAGAGTGCCTTGGCATCATAGCTCATAGTAACCTCAAATTCTTGGGATAGAGCAATCCTCTTGCCTCAGCCTCCTCAGTAGCTGGGACTACAGGAGCCTGCCATATAATAGCTGGCAAGATTTTCTATTTTTTTGGTAGAGATTGGGTCTCGCTTTGCTCAGGCTGGTCTCAAACTCCTCTTCTTAGGTGATCCACCTGTCTCAGCCTCCCGATTGCTAGGATTATAGGCATGACCCATCTTGCCCGACTTCTTTTTGTTTCTTTAAAATTTATTTCAAGGTCAGGGGCAGTGGCTCAAGCCTGTAATCCTAGCACTGTGGGAGGCTGAAGCAGTTGGATTGCCTGCATTCAGGAGTTTGAGACCCAGCCTGAGCTAGAGCGAGACCTCTCTAAAAATAGCCACTGTTGTGGCAGGCACCTGTAGTCTCAGCTACTAGGGAGGCTGAGGCAAGAGGATTTCTTGAGCCTAAGAGTTTGAAGTTGCTGTGAGCTATGACACCATGGCATTTTAACAAGGGAAACAAAGTGAAACTCTGTCTCAAAAAATAAATAAAATAAAATAAAAATAAACTTTATTTGGAATGAGAAAGTGAAGGGATTAAAACATATTCATAAAGAATAGAAAATATATATTTTTAAAAACTGTATTCACATGAAATTATGAACGCATTTCATCAATATTTCCTCATAATTGTTTTCTAATATATTTATTTGATTACCAATAAAAATAATATATATGCTGCTTGCACAGCACAATTTTTTTTGAGACACACTCATGTTTATTGTAGCATTGTTCACAATAATCAAGATATGGAAACAGCTTAAGTGTTCAGGAACAGATAAATGGATAAAGAAAATGTGGTGTATATACAAAATAGAATATCATTCAGTCATAAAAAGAATACAGTTTTGTCATTTTTCAGCCTGGAGGACATTATAACTTGTATTAAGTACAAAAAGCCAGGCACAGAAAGACAAATACCACATGATATCACCTGAAATCTAAAATCATTGAACTCATAGAAGTAGATAGTAGAATGGTGGTTCCCCGAAGCTGGCAGTGGGGAGTGACAGGGAAAGGAACACATTAATTAAAGAGTACAAAGTTATAGTTACATAGGAGAAAAAAAGTTCTGGTAATCTATTGCACAACATGCAGACTACCAATAATACACTGTATAATTCAAAATTGCTAAAAGAGAGGATTTTAAACATTCTCACTACAAAGAAATAATAAATATTTGAGGTGATGGATGTGTTAACAAGCCTGATTTGATCATTATACCATGTGTGCATGTATTGAAACATCACATTGTATCACATAAATACATAGTTATTTTTCAATTAAAATAATGTTAAATTAAATTTTAAAAATAATCATGAAAACTATAAATAATGGTCCAATATAATACTATATTTTCAAATATTCTGAGTATATACATATACTTATAAAATAAGGTAAATATGGTCTTACTCATAGAACACACTGTCAAAATAAATGCCTAAGTATGTTCCATCGTGTTAAAGCTATAACTATATCTAAAAATTTGCAGTCATTTCATCAAATTTATCTTGTAGTACTTTGTGATTGTGCCAGGGCAATTTAGGCTGCACAGAACAGTTGGAATTCAATTTGTGGAATGGTCACCTCTTAGAGCAAATTTGTTCTGTATAGCATTGTCAGGAGTAGGTAAATGCTGGTGCATGGGTAAAGATGCAAAAGTAATCACTTTATCCAACAGAATAAAAAAAACATTTCTTTGGCTTTGCAGAATTATATTTTAACAGTATCCAAAGGGCTGACTTTTGAGAAATCAAAATAACTTCTCCTAAATACCTCCCAATCACTGAAGTCTTTACACCTAGCACCATTATAAAATAACCCTACACAATTTGTATACACTTATGCTAAAATATATTTGCCAGGTAAGAAATACTGTTTGACCAAATTCTTTTTTTTTTTTTTTTTTTGAGACATAGTCTCACTCTGTTGCCCAAGCTAGAGAGTCATGGGGGTCAACCTAGCTCATAGCAACCTCAAACTCCTGGGTACAAGCGATCCTCCTGCCTCAGCCTCCCAAGTAGTTGGGACTCTAGGTGCCTGCCACAACATCCAGCTAATTTCTATTTTTAGTTGAGGCAGGGTCTTTCTTTAGCTTAAGCTAGAAGCTGGTCTCGAACTCTTGAACTCAAGCAATTCTCCTGCCCAGGCCTCACATAGTGCTGTTTGGCCAAATTCTCTTTATTTATCTCTTTATTTATTTATTTTGAAACAGAGTCTCAAGCTGTCATCCTGGGTAGAGTGTCTTGCGTCATAACTCACAGAAACCTCCAACTCGGGCTCAAGCTCAAGACTCTTGCCTCATTTTTTAATTTTTAGTAGAAATGGGGTCTTGTTTTTGCTCAGGCTGCTCTTGAACTTGTGAGGTCTAGCAATCTGCCTGTCTCAACCTCCCAGAGCGCTAGGACTACAGGTGTGAGCCACCACACCCAGCTTGACCAAATTATTAATTTAAATCTTCAGAAAGATCTTTGTATACTTTTTAAAATAGTATAGATTATTAAATTTGTTATATTTCAGATGCATAAAATAAATTCTATGACAGGTAAACATTTAATACTGTCCAACAATTAAATAGATTGTTTAGGGACATAATAAAAAAGTAATCTATTTCCCACTTATATTCAACTAGAACTCAAATGATCGTTTACCAGAGATTCATTGGATATTAAATTATATCATGAGTATATCTCATATATTTTTATAATCAGTTACACAACTAAATCTTACAGTTAGAGACATTGAATAAAAATCACCCAACAGTGAGAAATGCATGTTCTCATTTCACCTACCATTTGCTTTCTGCTCATAGGACATTTTAAGAGGACTGGGCAGTGAGCTATTACAATGTTAGGAGATTGGGTGTTAATACAGAGCTCTTTTTTCTTATAATAAAAAATTATAAAAGATTAAAATGGAGGAAGGAGAGTTTGATAATTTTGATGATTCATATTTTCAATTTGGGGTTCTCAGAAAATTATTTGTGATGTGCTCATAACTGAACGCAGTGGTTCCAAAGAATTGTCCCTGAGGCAGCACTAAGACTCTCCAGTAACTTCTTAGTTTCTTTTTTTTTTATTTTTTAATTTTTGAGATAGAGTCTCACTTTGTCATCCTGGGTAGAGTGCCCTGGTGCCATAGCTCACAGCAACCTCTAACTCTTGGGCTCAAGTGATCCCCTTGCTGGGATTATAAGTACCAACCACAACTACAGGCTGTTTTTTTTTTTTTTTTTTCTTTTCTTTTTTCCTATTGTTTAGTAGAGATGAGGTCTCGCTCTTGCTCAGGCTGGTCTTGAACTCCTGAGTTCAGGTGATCCACCCTTCTTGGCCTCCCAGATTGCTAGGATTACAGGTGTGAGCAACCGGGAAGACCAGGAACTTCTTAGAATGACAAATTCTCCACAGCCACAGACTACTGAATCAAAATAACTGATGGAGTGCCCAAGCTATCTGCGTCTTAACAATGCCTCCAAGTGATTCTGATGCTTGCTCAAGTTTGAGAACCACCAATGATGTACAACCAAGTTTTCATAAATTTAGACTTTTGGGGATCTAAGGCATAATAAACTAATATCAAACTTAGAACTTTTACCCTTTTTATCCCAGCATGTTTTTCTGTGACAGTCTTTTGTACTGCATAATCTCCATTCTACATGAGTAGTGATGAAATGCTTCATTCAACCTTACTCCAGAAGAGTGAACCTCCTGAG
The DNA here is from genome assembly GCA_963573935.1 of Arctocebus calabarensis. NCBI lineage: Eukaryota > Metazoa > Chordata > Mammalia > Primates > Lorisidae > Arctocebus > Arctocebus calabarensis. Next base: position 17,936 of record CAUYON010213514.1, read on the forward strand.
TGAACTGCTGTGTTAACTTCGAAGTTTGGCATCCTCATAATTACTTTCAAACAATTCTCACCTATTTATTGGCCAAAGTTGCATTCTAGCTTATATTTTCTTGAAAAGACAGGCTTAAAGAGGTGAGTTCCTATAATGACTAGATATGGATTGATTCTTGAAGGACCAATCATCCAGTTGTTAGTTGTGAAGATCCAGCGTACTACAAAGTTTCCACATGATAAGGCACCACAAAGGATGTACTATTTTTTATCTTCCCCCTTTAATTTGTTTTTCTTTATATATTCATAATGACACATGGGTGGTAATTTGATATGTGTCATAAATCCTACTGAAATCATATACATAACATATTCTGAGGGTTTTTTTATAAAGCATTATCTACATTAATGCATTAACTAGTTTTCCCCTTTTCTTGGTTGGTAATACACCCTACTCATTTCAATTCTGTACAATGTGTATTTATAATGTATGTATTTTCTGTGTGCTATGTACCTAGATCTCAAATACAGCCAAGTATGGAGATTTACAGTTGTTTTTAAGTTGGTTCAAAACTAATCATCTCTTTGTACCGTTTTTTTTTCTTAAGACGAGTTCATGTACTACTTTCAACCCTGTAAATAAATCCACCAAAATCATTTTGAGAGTTTTTCTAAAATTAATTTGGCAGCTCATTGCAAGCGTGATTGTGACAAAAGAATAACACAAAAAGAATACACTACACACTGCACAAATCAGAGGGAGAAAATTCCATATGTGGTCATTGTATTTGTATGTAACTGCAAAAAAGAGAATATGTAATTCATTCTCTCTCCTAGTTCTTTATGCTCATGAAAGGCATTCCATAGCAATCATTGATTCCCCGTTACAGAGAATAAAATCCTGCATAGAAAATATTCTTTAGAATTAACCGGAGGCTGATTTTTAGAAGTTCTCTGATATTCGTTTCTCCTTGACTTCTCTGAATCTTCTTTCCATTTTATTATTACTAAGGTACTGTAGGACATTAACCTGATTTTTGCCATTTCTTTCTACTATGCTTCCTCTCAGAATGACCTGTGTAGTTTAATTTGTTTTGGTTCTGAATGCGGCATTACTGCTGTGGGCACTCCAGTTAAATTTTAGCCACGATGGTAAACGTCGAACTTTTTCTTTAGGAATTTTACTTTTGTTGCTTTTTAAGATTAAAAAGAGAGGAAGTTGAACATAAGAGTCTTTTCACTATTATTGGAGGTTGCTTTCCTTCAGTCTGAACTCCTCCCTTCCTGTTATTCATTTATTTTACTCTTTTCTTAAATGAAAAGAAAGAAAAAGAAAATTCACATTTTTATTATCATCTGCATACATTCTTACTATTTTAGGAAGTCATATAAGTAACTAATGAATGTTAATATATATAAATACAGGTGTGTGTATATATATATATATGTATATGTGTGTGTGTGTATGTGTACAGGGTGTCCATAAAGTTCACGTGCAATACATTGTTTTAAATTACACATGAACTTTGGCTCAGTGCCTGTGGTTCAATGGGCTAAGGTGTCAGCCACGTACACCTGCGCTGGTGGGTTCGAATCCAGCCCGGGCCCACCAAACAACAATGACGGCTGCAACCAAAAAATGGCTGGACATTTTTGTGGTGGGCGCCTGTAGTCCCAGTTACTTGGGAGGCAGAGACTGGAGACTCGCTTAAGCCCAGAAATTGGAGGTTGCTGTGAGCTGTGATGCCACAGCACCCTATCCAGGGTGACAGCTTGAGACTCTGTCTCAAAAAAAAAAAATTACACTTGAACTTTATGGACACCCTGTATATCCATAAATCTCTAATCCAAAAAAGGAATATTCTGCTCCCTATGATCTCTGTGAAACTGAAAAACTGTGCTCATAGTATAACTTAAACAAGTTCTTTCCCTGAAAAATGAATAATATAAATGACTTGCAAGTGAAGTCAGGTATATCTGTGCACAACAAAGTGGACTTTTGCTGAAAAATGATGAGACTAAGTATGTGTTGAGGACACTTTCAAAGTCGAGTTATCCCTCCAGATAAAGAAATATTAGAAAATGATTTAGTATTTGATATATTTTAAAATTTCAATTTATTCATCATAGAAAAAATTAGACATTTGTGGACAATAATACATTTCTTTTATGGTTTTGGTTTTGAAAATTTAGTAGTAGCATATGGGTGTGCCAAGTGGGAGCAGCTGGAAAATGATAGCATTTAAATACTTACGCCCTTAAATGCATGAACCAGCTTCTGATCACAGCCTGACCACTATTTTATTCATATGTAACTCTCTATATTTTGTGAACATTTTTTCCAGAGAAAAATAGAGCAGATAAATAGAGTGTTTTAAAGTTAGAGAATATAAAAGGAAATATGTATTCCATTTATCACAATGAAATCATACTTCTCAGAAAATCTGAAGTTAGGATAGTACAAAGATATTTTATCATTAGAGATCATTATTATTATTATTACTTTATTTCAAAATATTAAGGGGGTACAAATGTTTTTGTTCCATGTCTTGAATCAGGGCTATAAATGTTGCCATTACTCAAATAGTGCTCATTATAACCATTAGGTGGGTTTTTGCCCCCTCCTTTCCTCACCTTTCCCCCCTGCTTGATTTTCTTTTCCTTCTTTCTCTTTCTTTCTTTCTTTCTTTCTTTCTTTCTTTCTTTCTTTCTTTCTTTCTTTCTTTCTTTCTTTCTTTCTTTCTTTCTTTCTTTCTTTCTTTCTTTCTTTTTTTCTTTCTTTCTTTTTTCTTTTTTTTGAGACAGAATCTCACTATGTCACCCTCGGTAGAGTGCTGTGCCATTACAGCTCACAGCAACCTCAAACTCTTGTGCTTAAGCGATTCTCTTGCCTCAGAGACAAGGGACCACAGGCGCCTGCCACAATGCCTGCCTATATTTTGGTTGTAGTTGTCATTGTTGTTTGGCATATCTGAGCTGGATTTGAACCTGCCAGCTCCAGTGTATGTGGCTGGTGCCCTAAATGCTGAGCTATAAGCTCTCTGCCTCTCCCTGCTTGATTTTCAATGACTTTTACCTCTCTCTATGCACTTGCATGCTTGTTGGTTAGTTCCAACTTATTAGGGAACACATACATTAGTTTTTCTTTGTTTTTCCATTCTTGAGATAATGGTCTCAATTCCTCTCAGAATAATGATCTCCAGTTGCTTCCAAATTGCAACAGACACAAATTCATCCTTTTTATGGGTGCATAATATTCCATGGTTTGTTAATACCATATTTTGTTAATCTATTCAAGAATTGATGGACACTTGGGTTGGTCCCCGGTGTTTGCAATTATGAATTGTGCTAAAATAAACATTTGGGTGCAGGTGTCTTATTGAAAAAATGACTTATTTTCCTTTGGATAGATATACAGTACTGGGATTTCTGGATTAAATGTTACGTCTACTTTTAGTTAATTCAGAAATATCCTTAATGTTTTTCATTAAGGGTTGTACTAGTTTTCAGTCCCACCAACAGTGTATAAATGTTCCTTTCTCTTTGCACCAACATCAGTATCTATTGTTTTTGGAGTTTTTTAAATTTTTAAATAAAATCCATTCTAATAGGAATAAAATAATATCTCATTGTGGTTTTAATTTTCATTTTCCTGATGATTAGTGATTTGAACATGTTTTCATGTTTATTGGCAATCTGTCTACGCTAGAGAAACTTCTCTTCATGTCTTTTCCCAGTTTTTAGTGGGGTTGCTTGTTTTTTTCTTGCTAATTTGCTTGAGTTTTTTTTTTTTAATAAATTCTAGTTATAAGCCCTTTATCAGTAAGGCAATATCTCATTGTGGTTTTTAATTTTTAATTCCTTTATTTTCAGTAATGTTGAGAATTTTTTCATATGTTTATTGGCCATTTGTCTATCTTCTCTTGAAAAACTTATGTTTATGTCTTTTGCCCACTTTTTAATGGGGTTGTTTGGGGTTTTGTCTTGTTAATTTATTTGAGTTTTTGTCTCTTTGTTTATTTTTATTTTTTGCTCAGATGATCTATCCAATGCTGAGAGTAAAGTGCTGAAGTCTACAACTATTGGAGTCTATGTCTCCATTTAGATCCAGTAATACAATACTTACTTTATCTGAGAACACCAATGTGGGATGCCTATATATTTAGAACTATATATCTTTATGCTGAATTTCTTTCTTTCCTTTTTTTTGGATGGAGTCTCACTCAGTTGACCTGGGGTTGAGTGCATTGGTGTCATAGCTCACAGCCTAAAACTGCTGGGGTCAAGTGATGCTCTTGCCTCAGTCTCCAGAGTGCAGGGACTACAGGCATCTGCCACAATGCCTGGCTCATTTTCTATTTGTAGAGATGAGGTCTTGTTCTTGCTCAGGGTGGTCTTGAACTGCTGAATTCAGGCTATCCATCTGCCTTGGCCTCCCAGAGTGCTACAATTACAGGCATGAGCCACTGTACCCGGCCATGAATTCATTTTTATATAATTATATAATGACCTTCTTTGTCCCTTTTTATAGTATTTTGAAGTCTTTTTTTTTTTAAATCTGATATAAGCATACCTACTCCTGCTCACTTTTGTTACCTGTGTGAAGCAACTTTTACCATCCTTTTACTTTTAGTCTATATATGTCTTTATAGATGAGATGAGTTTCTTGTAGGTAGTATGTAATTGGGTCTTTTTATTTTTAATTCATTCAACCAGTCTATCTTTCAAAGGGAAATTTTAATTTTTTCATTCAAGTTTATTATTATTGACATATAATGGCTTATTCCTGTCATTTTATTGTTTCCCTTTTTGATATATCTGTTGTTCCTTTCAAATGCCACACATACTCTATAATAATTGGGAGCCAATTGACTAATTGATGGGCACACACAGGCACAAATAAATGTAAAGGTCAAAGGAAATCAGTAAGGGGTGGGAGAAGGAGGAGAGTTTTAAAAACCTTTCTCTCTTTTTTATTATTGTTGTTTTGTGTTTTTCTGTGAGTGGTAGCACACACTCACAGAGAGTCTTTTTTATTCCTTATTTTTGTGTTTGCTTTATTAATGGGTTTTGTATGTTCATGTTTTTGCATGACTATAGCTATAGTTCTTTCACTTCCATGTATAGAACTTCCTTAACCATTTCTTCTTAGCAAGCCTACTGGTGATGAATTTCTTCTTCTTTTCCTTATCTGGTAAAGACTTTATTTTTCCTTTACTTATGATGGATGATTTTGCCACATATATTTTCCTTTACTGTCATTTATTTTTTTCTGTTTTGGAAAATGTCATCCCATTGTCTCTTGATTCCCAAAGTTTCTGCTGAGACATTATCTGTTAGTCTGGTTTCTTCTGAATGACTAAATGTCTTTCTCTTCCTGTTTTTAGAATTCTCTCTTTGTCTCTTTCTTTTGACATTTTGACTATAATGTGCTAAGAAGAGCTTGATGGATTTTATATAGTTAAAGATTTTGAGTCTATGCATGTGGATGTCTACATCTCTTGCTAGAGTGGGGACATTTTTGGTTATTTCATGGTTAAGTTGATTTTATAACTATTTAGGCATCCCTCAGCCCCTGGAATACCCACATTTTGCCACCTTATGGTATTCCATATGTCATGTACACTTTTTTCATTCTTTTTAATTCTTTTTTTTCCTTATTTGTATCTGACTTATTTTTTTCAGAAGACCTGTGTTGCAGTTCTGCATTTTTTCTCCTCCTTTGTCTTGTCTATTATTGAAGCTCTCATTGTTTTAATAAAAAATAAATTGAATTGCATTGAATGAAAATACATTAAATGAATTCTTCAGTTTTAGAATTTTTCTCTTTTTTAATGATACCTATCTCTTTGATAAATTCTTATATCCAACTTGCTTTTCTGATTTTTTTGGTATTGTGTTATATTTTGTATCTATGTTCTTTTGTATCTCACTGAGCTTCTTTAATATCATTATTTTTAATTCTTTCCCCATGATTTCACAAATTTCTCTTTCATTGGAATTTGTTGTTGGAGAATACTATGCTCCTCTAAAGTTGTTGTGTCTCCTTGCTTTTTAAACTTTTCTTGTGTTTCTGCACATCTGTTGTAACAATCTGTTCTTTATAATCATTTGGATTTATGTTTGTAGGGGAGGGCATCTTCCTGAAGATGTATGTATGTTATTGCTTGGGTCTGACACATTTGCTTTCATTATGGGTGGAAACAGTATGTGTATTCTCCATATAGTTTCTTCACTTGTAAATAGCATCAGTGGTGTTTGTGATTTCCTCAGTGGCTTACAGTGTGGTCGTTAATAGAGACTAGCAAAGTTTTGCTGGTGATGGGAAAGCAATGGGAGCTCATCCCAAGGCTCCATTGGTAGCAGCATCAGGCCAATTATGTCTGTCCGTGTTCTCCATGGCACTCTGTACTGGCATCAGTGTTAGAAATTCCAAGTGGGCTAATTCTTAGGTCCCCCAAGGCAGCTTTGTTGTGTGCCAACAGTGTCAGTAGTAACCCAAGTAGGTGGATGAGTTCTGGAAGCCCTAGGCAGTAGACATGGCATGAGCTAAGCCAATAGCAGTGATGGTGTAACCCTCTGGCTTTCAAACAGTTTACATTTGTACTGGCCATGGTGGAGACATGCTAGGTGGGCCAGACTCCAGGTGTTCAATAGGTATGTGTGTGTTTATCACCTTTGGAGGAGTCATTGGCTGGCTAAGTCCATTCTCAGGCCCCTGAGGAGAGTGCTTATGTGCTAATGATGATGTGTAGGGAGTGAAGGGAATACTGGCCTACAGCTGAGTACTCTGCTGTGGGCTGTAGTATTGGCAGTGGGTAAGGGGAGCCTGCTGTCAGGACACATGCAAGTATGCTGTGACTCTTCTTCTGGGAAGGGCAGCAGTGGCAGCAGTTGTTGACAGGAAGCTAGGGAACATGCTCTTTAGTCCCAGGTTGCAGCTTTGGGTGGAGGAGCCTGTCCCGAAGATGCACGTAAAGGTGTGTTGGCCCCATTGCTTAAGGCAATGGGGTCATTGTCAGGATCTCATACTTCACCCCCAGCGACAGTATCCAGAAGTGGCAATAGCTGTGGCCTGGAGATCCTGTCCTCCAGGTGCATGTAAATGCAGGTAGCCTTGCTTCTGAGTCAGCAGGGTTGCTAATAGTATTTTGCTTCTTATTCCCTGTATCAGTTCCAGAAGCAGTGGCAGCTGCAAGTGGAATATGTTAATGAGATTCCAGGGATGTGGAGATATAAAGGGTGTTGGGCCCGAGGGCAGGATGAAATCTGGTGGCTGGCTTCTCTAAATGATGCTGTGCTATAGCTACTTAGGTCTACGAGGGGGTATAAGACTGCACTCCCCCTCTAAAGCAATGCTTTCTCACAGTCGTCTAGTTGCTTTCTATGTTAGTTTCAGGGCCTATTAGATTCATGGAGCTTGTCCATGGCTAGGATTGCAGGAGTCCATGGTGGGGACATGGATTGTTTGGGATCTCTCACCCTTTTTCCACACTGGGCAACCTCTCCTTAGCTTAAAGTTTTAAGTGTAAGCCTAGAATCCAAGGTAACAAGTATAATGCCAAATCGGGAAAGAAAGGGGGGAATAATTTCTAAAAAATTAAACCAAGATTCAGAAATTGGATTGGAATAGAAATATAGTATAATTCAGATAGAAAAATGATACTATAAATCATTTTGGTACTGTGAGTTCATGTATATACATTGAAAAATGCATAGTATCATGGAGTATCATCCGAGTGACAAAAAAATTAAGATAATCAAGAAGAGAACTAGAGGCAGAAGTAAGAGGGAAGTCTAGATTTCCCAAATTAGAAGAGAGAATTATGGCTGATATTAAAAAGCACCACAGAGAATGTGGATTTTTTTGTTTTTACATCCTTGTGGTCCATCTCTTTTGCTCTGTTTTATTATTATTTACAGTTCTCAAGTTAAAGTATTTCCATGTATAGATCATCCTTATGTAAAACAGGATTTATATATACTCAAATATGAAGAAAGTATGGGATGGATCTGAGAATAAATAAACATAAAATTTATAACACACGTTTACCAGATTACCTAGCATTTATTCTACAGACACTATGGTTTACATCTGCACAAACACGTATGCTTGATTACTCACATCAACTAATTAGTAATAGTCAAAAATTAAAGCAATTTATATCCCAGGATGAAGGAGAGAAGTGGAGGGGGATAGGAGGGATGGGGAGAGGTTTGACAGAGGGAGAGTAAACGGTGGGACCACACCTATGGAGCATATTGCAAGGATACAAGTCAAATCTATCAAGAATAGAACATATATGTCTTAACACAATAATTAAGTAAATGAGGTGAAAACACTTCAAATCGTATTAAAAAATCAACACATTGTACCCCACAAATGCATAAATGTATTCATGATCTATGTGTATATGACTTAATAAAAGGAAAAAAAAATGTGTCTTTCAATAGGTGAATGGTTAACAAATTATGGTGGAATACTACTCAGCAACAAAAATGAATTATTTAACTATTGATATACGCAACAATTTAAATGAATACTAAAGATGTTATATTAAAGGAAAAACCCAAACTCAATAGGTCATATGCCATATGATTCATCCATATAAAATTTTAGAAATGAAAAAATTATGGACATGAAAACAGATCAGTAGTTGTCAATGATTAGTAATGGTGGAGAGGAAAGTGGTAGATGTAACTATAATGGTATTCCCCCACCCCTCCGTTCCCTCTCCAATTCTCTCCTTGTGGTATGGAAAAGTTCTATACTTTGAATGTGGTTGTGTTTACACAAATTTCATATGAAAAAATGACTGAACTATATATACACATTGTCTGATGTCCATATCCAGGTTTTGATTTTATAGTATTTTTATATGATATGTAACCATTATAGGAAACTGGATGGAAAGTACCTGGGACCTCTCTGGATTATTTCTGAAACTTCCTGGAATTCTATAATTATTTTAAAAGGAAAAGTTAAAATGTTTAGAAGTATTTGTGACAGTTCCTGGATTTAAGTAAAAAGGGCAGACTATGCCTTACAAAAATTAAAATCCTCTTAGAAGGGTACAGGTGAAACTTACTAAATGCAGAATATAAACATCTTAAGACAATAAGTAAGAAAATGCCATAAAGGCCATGTTAAACAGTTTGATGAAAACATTTCAGATTGTATATGAAACCAGCACATTGTACCCCATGATTGCATTAATGTACACGGCTATGATTTAATTAAAAAAAAGAAAAAAAATAGATGAGAGACCCATATAGGGAGAATTATAAAACACTGAGGAAAGAAATAGCAGAAGATATAAACAGATGGAAAAACATACCATGCTCATGGCTGAATCATGATTGGTGGGATCAATATTGTTAAAAGGGCAATACTACCCAAAGTGAGTTACAGATTCAGTGCAATTCCAATTAGAATACCAATGTCATATTTTACACAACTAGAAAAAATAGTTCAATGCTTCATATGGAACCAGAAAACACCTTAAATAGTCAAGGCAATCTTACATAATAAGAACAAAGTGGGAGTATCACCTTGCCAGACTTCAGGCTATACTACAAGGCTATAGAAACCAAAACAGCATGGTACTGGCACAAAAACAGAGACATAGACCTATGGATCAGAACAAGAATCCAGAGATGAAATAATCTTCATATTCTCATCTAATTTTTGACACAACAGATAAAAACATACACTGGGAAAAGAATCCCTGGGAAAACTGGATAACCACATGTAAAAGACTAAAACAAGATCCATGCTTGTCATTACTCACAAAAATTAAATCACAAGGGATAAAAGACTTACACTTAAGGCAGGAAATTATAAGAATCCTAGAAAATGTCAGAAAAACTCTTACTGATATTGACCTAGGCAAAGAGTTCATGAAAAAGACCCTCAACGCATAGCAGCAACAACAATAAAAAAATAGGACCTGATCAAATCAAAAAGCTTCTGCACAGCCAAGAATACAATCAAAAGAGCAAACAACCCAGAGTGAGAAAAAGTATTCACAGGCCTTGCATCTGATAAAGGACTGGTAACCAGAATCTACAAAGAACTCAAGCAAATCAGCAAAAAACAACCAAACAACCACATTAAAGAGTGGGCAAAACATAAACTTGTCAAATGAAAATATGTTAATGCCCAACAAACTCATGAAAAAAAATGCTCAACATTGCTAATCAATAGAGGAATGCAAATCAAAACCACAGTGAGATGTCATCTAACTCCAAAGAGACTGACTCATATTATTAAGTCCCAAAACAGTAGAATAGATGCTGGCATGGACGCCAAGAGAAAGGGTCTCTTACATACTGTTGGTGGGACTCAAATTAGTACAACCCTATGGAAAATCTTAAGGATTTTATACCTTAAACAATCCCACTGCTGGATATATATGCAAAGGGGGGGGGGGAAGGTCATTTTATAAAAAGGATACCTGTACACAAATATTTATAGCATTATAATTCACAATCAAAAAGACATGGAGGGCCAGGCACAGTGGCTCACGTCTGTAATCCTAGCACTCTGGGAGGCCGAGGCAGGTGGATCACCTGAGCTCACAAGTTCAAGACCAGCCTGAGCAAGAGTGAGACCCTCATCTTGAAAAATAGCCAGGTGTTGTGGCAGGCACCTGTAGTCCCAGCTACTTGGGAGGCTGAGGCAAGACAATCACTTGAGCCCAAGAGTTTGAGGTTGCTGTGAGCTGTGACACCACTGCACTCTACAGAGGGTGAACAAACTGAGACTCTGTCTCAAAAAAAAAAAAACAAAAGAAAAAAAAAAACAGACATTGAAACAGCCCAGTGCCCACCAATACATGAATGGACCAAAATATGTGATATATGTACAAGGGAGTACTGATCAGCCATCTTAAAAAGGTGATCTAGTATCTTTTGTGGTAACCTGAATGGAACTGGAGGCCATTGTTTTAAGTGAAACACCCCAAGAATAGAAAACCAAACACATGTACTCAATACCAGGTTGGATCTGATCAATTGACAGTCAAGACCACATATGGAAGTAAATTTCAATGAAAATCAAGCTGGGAGATATAATAACTGAGAAAATGCCAGGAAGGCTATGTTAATCAGTTTGATGAAAATAGTTAAGATTGTGTATGAAACCAGCACATTGTACCCCTTGATTGCACTATTGTACACAGCTATGATTTAATAATAA
>CAUYON010213515.1:0-17662 GCA_963573935.1 Arctocebus calabarensis
TCCCTAGTAGCTGGGACTACAGGCGCCCGCCACAGCGCCCGGCTATTTTTTTGTTTTGCAGTTCGGCCGAGGCCGGGCTTGAACCCGCCACCTTCGGTATATGGGGCTGGCGCCCTACTCACTGAGCCACAGGAGCCGCCCAATGCCCACCTATTTTTAGAGACGGGGTCTTGCTCTTGCTCAGGCTGTTCTCCAACCCATGAGCTCAGGCAATCCACTCACCTTGGCCTCCCAGAGACCTAGGATTACAGTCATGAGCCACCACATCCAGCCCAAGTAAATGTATTTCTGAAGTACAATTAAAACTACACACATGATAATAAGTGAGAGTGACTTCCTTCAAATAAGTACATACTCATTAGGCTGGTGTCAGCTTCTTTTGGTATTATGGTCGAGGAGTTACTTTCATTAAAATCTACCCAAACTGGATACAATCAAAATACACTGCACAATTCTCATAAAGTAATGTTTAAAGTCTTTTATGTTGAAATATGGTCCTACACCAAAGACTTGGAAAATCAGTAATAAAATTAAGTCTATGTTTATTTTTCAAGCAATCTCTTTAGCTATTCAACTAGATCTTTCTTGTCCACCCATGATTCATATAAATAAAGTCAAAAATTAGTGGTAACTAAAGAGTTCTTCCTCCACTCAAAATTCAGTCTGTTCCAGTTCCAAAAACTTCTGATGTTTTCTATAAAGAAAAGCATTTCATTTAACAATTTGTTTAGATTCACACCACAGATTTATACCATGCTTTTGTCTTTGGATGATGTGCGTGTGTGTGAATTTTTAAGTGTCCAAGATAAATAAATGATCATTCACAAGTATTTAATAAAACAAAAACCCTCTGTACCCACCTACCAAATAACAGCCTTACCAGCAACCAGCAACCCTTTCCAGGCATGAAACTATTATGAAACATGATATCACGTGCCAAAGGTGTCCTGAGTAAAGAAGGTTTCACTCACACCCAAACGCTGTGATAATCGTACGTGAGAAAAGACCAGTTTCTCCACATAACACAAACATTATCTTAAAGTGCACTGAGAAACTAAAGTCACAACAGGCTAAGCAGACTCCAACAAAATTATTCCAATCGACCTAAAAACAAACCTGGCCTCCTGCTCCGCAAAGAGAGGTATACCAAAACATCCCGTAATAAAAACTGTTGTGACGACGTCCTTGCCCCGACAGTGGGCGAACCAAGCAAGGTCCCTGTCCTCAAGAGGCTCACGAATCTAGCGCAGGGGGAGGACATGAACAAGATTCTAAAGATCTAAGGGCATGGGAGATTCCAATACAGAATTGAGGAGTCCAGAGAAGAAAAATTCTGCTAGGGGTGGGTCTGCGGGAGTAGGGTGGAACCGGGAAGGAGGAGTCGAGGAGGGTGTCCCAGAGGTGACTCTACCTAGACCCTAGGAAGAAAAGGGAGAAAGAAACCCCTGAAAAGGCTACGGAAAGTGGCGGAGAAAGGCAGAAGTTAACCGATTCGGTGCCACCCACTCCCGTGTCCCGAGACGGCCCCAACCCTGCCCATAATCCTTCCTGCCTTCCCGGCAGGGGCCTCCGTGGCTGGGGATGCGATGGGGCGTCGGTGAAACTCCCATCCCCGGGCCGAAGAAACAGGCGACTTGGACGTCCCCACTTAGCTCGGCGAGGTCGGTATAAGGGCGCGGGAGCCCCACCCAGCCTTCCAGGAGGCGGCGATGCTGCACTCCACGCCCGCCACCGCACCGCGGACAGTTCCCCACCGAACGCTGACACTCACTTTCTCGTGAAAGATGGACTCCATGTTTATTTGTCTGGAGCCAACGGCCCCCCACGAACTACCCCCTCCAGCCCCGCCCCCCAGCCCTACTCCCCCGCCCATCCCACCCTGCCCCGCCCCTGCCCACGTGCCTCGCACAAACCAATCACCCCCGAGGATATGAATCATGTGTAGCGAAGAGCGCGTGAACGCCGGCTGTAAACGCGGGAACACGTGACGTGGGGAGCTTTTTATCACCGATCTGCAGGGTGCTTCAGCGCCGCCTGCTGCCCGGAGGATCTCTGCTTCCCACGGTTTGTATGGATTCTTAGGTTTCTGGAAGTCTGGACCACCCATTCGAGTTATATATGTTTTTTGGCTTTCCACATTACTTTGTATTTTCTACTTACTATATATTTATATAATTATTTAATATCTTTCTCCTTCCCCACTGAAATCCTCAGTAACAAAAAGGCATCATTGTATTCTCCCAAAACTTAGCACTTGTGTAAAAAATGATAGTTAATATTTATATTTCTTACCATAGGCTAGGCACTTTTCTAAGTATTTTGCATGTAGTAAGGAACTTAATACAGCAACCTTTGATGTAGGTGTGGCTATTATTCCTACCATTTGATACAGGACAAGTGGCATCTCAGTCAGCTCCTGGAGCTGGGGGGTGTGGACCAGCTGCCTCTGCCTTGGTGATGTTGGTGCAATGGCAGCAAGCAAGGGAACCTGTGGGCTGAGGGGCCCCATTTCCTAGGCCAGGGAATGAAAGGGATTGTAACCATTCATTTGTGATCCAGACACCACAGGGATTGTAGCCGTTCATTTGCAACCCAGACACGTTGTTCCAGACGTGTGCCAGACAGCTAAATGTAACTACCCAGGCCCAGACATGTCCCAGACATACCAGGGCCCAATGCGACTTATATATACCCCTAGACAAAGAGCCTAGAGAGAGAGTGTGCTTTCCTATCCTGACTTGGGTTTTTTCTCTCTGCCAGGAGCTCTGGCACTTCTTTCTGTAAATAAATCCTGTCTTACCACTGATCTGTGGTTCTTGGATTCATTCTTTGAATCACCAAGACCAAGAACCTACTGAAGAGACAAATTCAGGTATCACATACACTTGAGTATACCGAGGCTCAGAGAGGTTTCGAACAGCGCAGCGTTGAACATCAGATACGTGGCAAATTGCCTTGCCCGGATTCAAATCCAGGCTGCTTCTTAGTAGTGTAAGCGTTCTGTCCCTAAAGAGCAAGTTGGGAGGAATGAGTGTCTGAGAAAGTGGGAGGGAGTGGAGGTAGTAAGGGGCAGATCTTGCACCTTGAAACCAGAATAAGATGTACTTTTCAAAGACAGCGAGCAGCTATATGACGTAGTAAAATGATTTTAAAAGAGGAGACATGGTCAGATGCCCATCTTAGATCACTGTAGCTGTGGAATAGACCATTTTGAAAAATAATTAGGAAGTAGAGAGATTTAAGAGGATTCCAGAACGAGGGATACAAGTGGTAGGGATGATGATGCCTGGTTTCTGGCCTAGGCAGCCACTGTGACAGGAACGATATTCTTTGAGATTGAAAAAAACTAGAGGAGGGACAAGGTTTTGGGAAGAGAAGACAACAAAGATTTACATTTTGGAGATACTGAGTTTGAGGTACCTGTCAGACATTCAGGTAATTATGATGAGTAATGGTTGGATATTGGGTTTGGAGTTCAGGTGGCAGGTTTGAGCTGTGGAATGGGGAGTTGTTGGCATCAAAAGGTAACTAAAATCATAGGAATACATAAAGTCATCTAAGGGAAAAGAGAGAGACTGAGGATTCAGAGCTGAGTCCCAATGGTAGAGGAACAGTAGTGAAGAAGGGAGGAAAAGCAGGAGAGCCTAGTAGTATGGGAGCCAGGGGAAGGCAAGATTTCAAGGAGCAATCAATTTCAGCTGCTGCCAAGAAGTCAGCGACATGAGGATTTACAAGGGTCCATGTGCTGGTGTTGCTATGGAAACCAGTTTGGAGGAGAAGAAGGGGCAGTGGGAGGCAGGAGAACGGAGACTGTCAGTGTGGACCAGGTGGATTCAGTTGCCATTTTCAACATCTTTTTGTGCACAGTTCACAGTCCTGTATTGAACAGAGTCCATGTTTTTAATGTAGAGAAATCTCATCAAGTGAATAAAAATTTCAAACCATTTTTTCTGTTTCTTTGAGCTTTTTCAGTTGTAGTTGATATCTTTCAAATGAATTAATGAAGCCAGATGTCTTAGTCCATTTAGGTATCATAATGAAATACCTTAGTCTGAGGATGGCAGTCCCCAGAATGAGATAGGTTTTATAGGCTTGTTTTTATGTTGAATTTGTATGTAAGTTGGCATAGGTACATTTACCCATTACCTGTAATATCTTCCATTCATAAGTGTGAATCATACATCAGTCAGATGTTTGTAATTTGGAGATTGCCTATAACTTTTACGTAGAAATTTGTTTATTATGGAAGCTGGAAAGTCCAAGATCAAGGCTTTAGCAGATTTAGTGGCTGAGGATGGCCTATTCCTTATAAATGGCACCTTCTTTGTGTCCTCACATGGTAGCAGAGAAAAGAAGCAAACAATTTTCCTCCGACCTCTGATAAGGGCACTAATCCCATTAGCCCTCATGACCTAATCACCTCTCAAAGGCTTCACCTCTAATACCAATATATTGGGATTATATTCATCATATTTCAACATATGATTTGGGAGAGAAACATTCAAACTATAGCACTGAGTATCTGGGAATCTTTGATTCTTTCCCCACAATTCCTCCACCTCACCTCCTCTTCCAACAAGTCCCCTACATGTCCACTCCTCTCTTTCCTTTGTCTTCATTGATGCTAGTTAGTTTAAGCCCTCTTGGTGTCTTGTATAGTCCAGTTGAAGGGTCTGTGAACTGGTCATCCAGTCTCAATATGTCCAATATCATGGTGCTGTCAGTGACTTTTCAAAAATGCACATCTTGGCTCGGCGCCTATGCTCAATGGTTAGGGCACCAACCACATGCACTGGGACTGGTGGGTTTGAACCCGGCCTGGGCCTGCTAAACAAAAAATGGCCAGGCATTTTGGCAGGCACCTGTAGTCCCACCTACTCAGGAGGCTGAGGCAAGAGAGTTTCTTAAGCACAAGAGTTTGAGGTTGCTGTGAGCTATAACACCATGGCACTCTACCAAGGGCAACATATAATGAGACTTTTTGTCTCAAAAAAAAAATCAAATCTTACTAGTTTTTCTTTCATTTAATGAGTAAAACGTTATGGTGAATCAGGCAATGGGACTGTGACCGTCAAAAAGACTAACAGTCTCACCTTCATGAAACTTTGTGAGAGACTGCTAAATAAGTACACAAATCCTCTTACATCCTTCAGTGGCTTCCCATTGCCATCCTGTAACTGACTTAGAAAGCTTTTATGATTTGGGCCAGCCACCTGTCCCAATTTTTCTCCCCAAATTCCTTCTCCACCAGTTATTCCCAATTGTAGTCATACCACCTTCTTCCCTGAGCTTCTGGAAAATTCACTGAGGAAAAATCCTTTGTGTTACCACCATACCTTGTATACTGTGAAATGACCCAGTCACACAAGAACATGTAGAAGGACATGGAATCATGCAGGATTCTATGAGGTATCTAAAATAGCCAAACTTATAGAATCAGAGTAGAATGGTGATTACTAGGCACAGGGCAAAGAGAGAGAAAATGAGAAATTGCTAATCAATGGGCATAAAGTTTGAATTAGGCAAGACAATTTCTAGAGATCTGTTATACAAAATTGTACTTACAGTTAATAGTACTATATATTGTAACTTTAAAATTTTGTTGGTAGTAGATTTCATGTTATGTTGTTACAATAAAATTTTAAAAAGGTAAACAAGGCTAATCCCTGCCTTTATGGGGTTTGAAGTGTATGCAGAATGAAGAAGAGTGGGAGCATACACTTTGATAAATCTCAGCATACTCATTTAACAGATGACATGCACACCTATGAAACTATCACTACAGTCAAGAAAATGAACACATTATATGCAAGTTTCCTCATGCCCTTTTGTAATTCTTTCTTTCTTTTGGAGTTTTTATTTTATTTTTTAAATAAATACTTAACAGTTTTATTTTCACATTTCACAATACAAATGAAAACTGTCCCTTTTTTGGGTTCCACTTCTTCCCTTCAAAACTATTCTGTCTTTGATAGGAAGGAAGAGCAAGTTTTCCTTATCATGCTATTAAGAAAACACCCAGAGTCATAGCACCACGATCTCTTAGTGAAACAGAACAAGTGATATGAAAATGACGAAAAGAAAACTCCTCTCTACTCTTATCTGTCTGGTCAAGTCATTCCAGGACCAGTGGGCACCAACATGGGACCAGCAGGAGGTGTCGTCATTGGGGGCCCAGCCATCCTTGGCATGTGACCTCCCATGGGTGGCCTCATTCCAGGAGCAGGACCCACTGGCATCATCCAGGATGATGGACCCATCATTGGCATCGGAGGGCCCTACATATGGGGTGCTGGCGTCATGCCTGGATGAGGAGGACCCAGAAGATTGGGGGGAGGTGGAATCATCATCGCTGCAGGTGGAGGAGCAGAGAATGGAGTAGGAGGCTCCAATTTTTCCTTGTTGAAATGCAGCTGTTGTTTTGTCAATCAGGCTCTGGGCCTGCTCTTCCATCCATTTCTGGTAGTAGTCCCTCACATTCTCTTTGTGCTTCCTCCCACTGCAGTGTGTCTTTCTCACAGATGGAGAGTCATGGGTGAGATATGTATAGCAGAAGTCACAACAAAACTCGGGCATATTCCCTCCTGGCCATTGGTGACTTTTTGCTGTTTTTGTCCAGGGCTGGATATGAACCCGCTACCTCCGGTATATGGGGCCGGCGCCCTACCCCTTTGAGCCACAGGTGCCGCCACCTCTAATGTGAGTTTTTATAAACAAGCATCTGGGCAGCACTTGTGGCTCAAAGGAGTAGGGCACCAGCTTCAAATGCCGGAGGTGGCGGGTTGAAATCCAGACCCAGCCACGAAACTGCAAATATAATGAGTAAATAAATAAATAAATAAATAAAAAGAAAAGTAAAAACAAGCATCCATACCAGTGTGGGAGGAAAGAACGGTAGAGCAGGAGAAGGAAGTCTGCTCTATTGGTAATAAAACTCCAAGTTCATCCCACCATGGATTTCATAGACCCCTAGAGACATGTGGTCCTTAAAAATCGTGTACCACTTGTTAAGGACAGTCTTGCTCCAACATGTGCCAGTTTGGCAATTAGCTTCTTAAGGTCCCCAGTGGTGTCATCGTGTTGCATTTAACGCAGACCTTCTTCCCCTGACTGTCGTTGCAAACAAGCTCGAGCTCCAAATTTAAACTTCTAACCTGCCGATGCCACAACCTCCAGCCTCAAGCACTCTGATGGACGACATTTTAAAAACATGAGAGCTTCTTTTGCAACCTCCATGCATTTGAAAACTCACCACTGGGGGCCAATGCGTGCTCGTTCCCCGCCCGGTGGCGAGGAACGTGGCTGCTGGCATGGGGTCCGATGCGAGGCACAGCTCTCGGAGGCCGCAGGTGAGCAGGACCATGCTCCGGAGGGTGCTGCGGCTCAGCTGGGGCCGGGACCTGGGCTTCTCGGTGCCGGGGCTGAGCGTACGCAAAGGAGGCTCTACTCCGGACTGGAATGGAAAAGTGTCTGAGTTTAAGAAGAAGATCCGGTCGATCCTGCCTGGAGAAGTCGGGAATCCACTGTATGATACCAGGCACCTGCCCGCTGAACGCTCCAATGTGGTGATCGTGGGAGGGGGGGTCCTTGGCCTGTCTGTGGCCTACTGGCTAAAGAAGCTGGAGAAGCGCCAAGGTGCCATTCGGGTGCTGGTGGTAGAGCGGGACCACACGTACTCCCAAGCCTCCACAGGGCTTTCTGTTGGTGGGATTCTTCAGCAATTCTCATTGCCTGTGAACATCCAGCTCTCCCTCTTTTCAGCCAGCTTTCTAGGGAACATCAATGAATATCTAGCCGTAGTTGATGACCCTCCCCTGGATCTGCATTTCAACCCCTTGGGCTGTCTCTTTCTAGCATCAGAAAAGGGTGCTGCAGTCATGGAGAGCAACGTGAAAGTGCAGAGGCAGGAAGGAGCCAAAGTTTGTCTGAGGTCTCCTGAGCAGCTGCGGAACAAATTTCCCTAGATAAACACAGGAGTGGGTTTGGCATCTTAGGGAATGGAGAATGAAGGTTGGTTTGACCTCTGGTGTCTGCTTCAGGGGCTGCGGCGAAAAGTCCAGTATCCATGGGAGTATTTTTCTGCCAGGGAGAAGTGACACGTTTCATCTTTTCATCTAACTGCATGAAGACCACAAGTGGGGAGGAGGTGACCTTGAAAAGGATTTATGAAGTCCATGTGAAGATGGACCACAGCCTGGAGTACCGGCCTGTGGAGTGCGCCGTGGTGATCAATGCAGCAGAAGCCTGGTCTGGGCAAATCGCAGAGCTGGCTGGGATTGGGAAGGGGCTGCTTGGCACCCTTCAGGGCACCAAGCTACCTGTGGAGCCCAGGAAACGATATGTGTATTTATGGCACTGCCCCCAGGGACAAGGCCTGGAGGCTCCGCTAGTTTCAGACAGCAGTGGAGCCTACTTCCGCGGGAAGGATTAGGCAACAACTACTTAGGTGGCCGTAGTCCCACTGAGAAGGAAGAGCCAGATCCAGAGAACCTAGAAGTGGACCACACTTTGATCTTGTCTTCCAAGACAAAGTGTGGCCCCCTTTGGCCCAGAGGGTACCAGCTTTTGAGACTCTGAAGGTTCGGAGCACCTGGGCCAGCTACTATGACTATAACACCTTTGACCAGAATGGTGTGGTGGGCCCCCACCCCCTCATGGTCAACATGTACTTTGCTACAGGCTTCAGTGGCCATGGGCTCCAGCAGGCCCCTGGCGTGGGGCGAGCTGTAGCAAAGATGGTGCTGGAAGGCCACTTCCAGACCATTGACTTGAGCTCCTTCCTCTTCAGCCGCGTTTACTTGGGAGAGAAGACCCAGGAGCACATCATCATCTGAGCCTGCAGGTTCTGCGCGCCAGTGGGCTTGTGTCCCCGATACCTTTGGGTATCCACGGTCTGGCTGCTTTCACAATCCTCATTGCTACTCCTGGGGGCCTTTCCAGCACTATGCCAGGCTCTCTTCCCTCAGGTCCTATTCTCCTTCCCCACCATCGTCTCCTCTGGGAAAGGCCCAGCCCAACAGGAAATCATGGGGCAGGACCCCATGACCTGTGCCACGGCTGATACCACTCAAAAAGGCAGTCTCAAGCACCCTGGCCCAGGACCAGCTCCTTCCTGGTACTGACCTGGGAAGACTGCCTCTGTTGGCAGACCCAAGCAGAGCCTAGGCAGGGGAACTTTCTGGGGTATATTGGCTCAGATTTATTGACTTGTCTATTTACCCAGTCATCAATTAATAAATGTGATTAACTCCTTCCCAGAAAAAAAAAAAAAAGAAAAGAAAAGAAAACTCACCACTGGAAGGCACCTCCAATCTCTACTTCCCCCTTTCAGAGCAATACCCCTTTTGTAATTCTTTCCTTCAACACCTTTCTGATCTCCCTGGACCCTGACCTCCCAGTCAACCGCTATTACTATAGTTTGCAGTTTATAACATTTTATATTTATATAAACAGAATGATATAGTGTGTGCTCTTTTTTGGTCTGGCTTTTCGTTCAACACAGTTAATTTGAAATTCATCCATGTTGTGTATCAACACATTATTATTATTATTATTTTAAGAGACAGGGTCTCACTCTGTCACCCAGGCTGGAGTACAGTGGCATGATCATAGCTCACTGTAACCTGAAACTCCTGGTCTCAAATGCTCTTCCTGCCTTGGTCTCCCAAAGTACTGGGATTACCAGAAAGAGTCACTACACAGTTGATCATTCTTTGTACTGTGGGGTAATACTCCACAATACAAATCCAACACAACTTATCCACTCATTTGTTGATGGACATTTGTCATCTCTACTGTCTGGCTGTTAACAAATAAAGCTGCTATCAGCATTCATGTAAGTCTTTGTATAGATATATGATTTTATTTCTCTTTGGTAAATATCTCAGGCTGGGATAGCGGGGTCATGTGGTAGATATATTATATGTTTGACTGTGAAACTGCTAAACTTATTCCCAAAGTGATTCAACCACTGGTGGCAACACTTTACATTCCTGCCAGCAGTATGCAAATTCCAGTTGCTCTGGCAAGGTCAGTTCAATTTTAACCGTTTTGATAGGTGTGTAGTACTTTCTCGTTATGCTGTTAATTTGCATTTCCTAGATGTAGGATATAGCATAGGGCTAAAAGTGGTAGGCACTAGGGACAAAATCTGGGAAAAGCCAAGCATCACTGCTGGACAAGAGTGCCAAAAACAATATTTGCTAGACACAGCATACTGTCTCAGCCCTAAGTAATAAATTAGCAGTGATAAGAAAAAGTCAAGACAGAAGTGCAGTGAACAGAATGTGTTAAGTGTTCAATCATACAGTTAAACTCCTTGGTTTTTAACCTTTACTCTCTCTTTGAAGCATTCCACTGTGCTGTATTTTCTCATGCCTGAGATTTCAACAAAAGCCAGTCAGGAACACTGGAGGGTGGTTCAGATTGCTTGCTGGTGTTGGCCTCCCCAAGTCCCTCAGTTCAATGCAAATGAACTGAGTAGGCATTATTAATTTGCATTGTAATTACTGAGGTTGAACATGTTCATTTGCTTTGCCATATTTGTATCTTTTTTGGTAAAATGTCTGTTAAAATTTTTTACTCATTTAAAAACTTCGTTGTTTTATCATCATTATTATTTTTGAGACAGAGTCTCAAATTATGTTGCCCTCGGTAGAGTGCTGTGGGGTCACAGTTCACAGCAACCTCCCACCTCTTAGGCTTAAGTGATTCTCTTGCCTCAGCCACCGTCCTCAGCTCGGACTATAGGCACCTGCCACAACACTCAGATATTTTTCTGTTGCAGTTGTCATTGTTGATTTACTGGCCTACACTGGATTTGAACCCGCCAGCCTCAGTGTATGTAGCTGGCGCCATAACCACTGTGCTATGTTTACCAAGCTAGGTAGTTTTATTATGAACCTACAAATATTTTTTATATATTCTAGATATAAGTTTTTAAGTTTTGCAAATATTTTTCCCAATCTATAGCTGCATTTTCATTTCCTTCGTGTTTTTTGAAGAGAAAAAGTTTTAAATTTTGGTAAAGTACAATTTACTGATTTTTAAAAAACATTTTTGTTTTTTCAGTTCATGTTTATATCTAAAAAATCTTTGCCAAACCCAAAGTCACTCAAGTTTTCAGTAAAACTTGTATTCCATGATACAGATTCAACACAACTTATCCACTCATTTGTTCATGGACTTTTACTAAATAAAATCCTAGCATCATCCTTTAAAAATTCTCTTGAAACACATGGTTTGAAAATTTTTTTTCTGAAAATTATCTTGAGGCAAAAATTGGCTATATAATTTAAGAGCATTGCAGTACAAAATGAGAAAAAAAATTAAATGCCAATTATAAATTTAACACCAACTTATACAATCAAGTATATTTTTTTTCTAAAGACGGGTCTAGCCTTGAACTCCTGGGTTCAAGTGATCCTCATGTCTCAGCCTCCCAAGTAGCTGGGATCACAGTCATCCACCACCATACCTGGCTCCAGTATTTTTTTTTTTAAGACAGAGCCTCAAGCTGTCACCCTGGATAGAGTACTGTGGCATCACAGCTCATAGCAACCTCTAATTCCTGGGCTCAAGCGAGTCTCCTGCCTCGGACTCCCAAGTAGCTGGGACTACAGGCACCCGCCACAACGCCCAGTCATCTTACGGTTGCTGCCGTCATTGTTTGGCAGGACTGGGCTGGATTTGAACCCACCAGCTCAGATGTACGTGGCAGGCACCTTACCCGCTGAGCCAGAGGCACTGACCCTCCAGTAATTTTTTTTTAAGCTAAGTATGCTTGTTATATAATACTTGAAAGATTACCTCAGTATAAAAAGAATCATACTTAAAATCTTCAAATTCTTAAATAATAAACATGTTTTTATTTCTTTTGTAACTTTTAAAATGTGAACATTCTGTAATTCAGCCAGTTTTTACTTCCAGGTAACTTCTTCATTGGGTCTCAATTCCCTGTGTGGAAAGAAAAAAATAGTAAATAAACTTTGATGAAAGGATAAAATAGGAATAAGAATATAAATTCAAATGTTTTCTATTTTTGATTTTTTTTTTTTTTTTTTTTTGAGACAGAGCCTCTAAGCTGTCACTCTGGATAGTGCTGTAGCATTATAGCTCACAGCAACCTCCAATTCCTGGGCTCAAGTGAGTCTCCTGCCTCTGCCTCCCAAGTTGCTGGGACTACAAGCGCCCGCCACAAGGCCTGGTCGTTTTTTGGTTGCAGTCATCATTGTTGTTTGGTGGGCCCGGGCTGGATTCGAACCTGCCAGCTCAGGTGTATGTTACGTGGCTGGCGCTTTAGCCCATTGAGCCACAGGCGCCGAACCTATTTTTTTATTTTTTTTACCATCAAGATTTGTGCAGATCGGCTCGGCACCTGTGGCTCAACGGGCGAAGGCGCCAGCCACGTACACCTGAGGTGGTGGGTTCGAATCCAGCTCGGGCCCGCCAAGCAACAATGATGGCTACAACCAAAAAATGGCCGGGCGCTGTGACAGGCGCCTGTAGTCCCAGCTACTTGGGAGGCGGAGGCAGGAGACTCGCTTGAGCCCAGGAACTGAAGGTTGCTGTGAGCTGTGACGCCAAAGCACTCTAACCAGGGTGACAGCTTGAGGCTCTGTCTGAAAGATAAAGAAAAAGAAAAAAAAGATTCGTGCAGATCAATATTCTATATTCTACTCAACACACCCATTTAAAACTTTTTACACTCAGTTAATCATACTCATGCTATTTCATGATTTTAAACTTTTACCAAATCTTCATTTTTCTAGATGAAAGAACTGTAATTTCAGTTAGATAAGAGGAATAAGTTCTTTACCACCACAGGATGACTATAGTTAACAATAATATAGTTTCAAATAGCTAGGAGTATGTTGAATGTTCCTAACATAATGATAAATGATGGAGACGATGGATATGTTAATTACCCTGAACTGATCAGTATACATTACAGGTTATCAAAACATCACTATGGAACAGCGCCTGTAGCTCAGTGGTTAGGGTGCTGGCCACATACACCACGGCTGGCGGGTTCAAACCTGGCCCGGGACAGTTAAAACAACAATGACAACTGCAACAAAAATAGAATAGCTAGGCATTGTGGCGGACACCTGTAGTTCACCAGATACTCAGGAGGCTGAGGCAAGAGAATCACTTAAGGCCAAGAGTTTGACATTGCTGTGAGCTGTGAAACCATGGTACTCTACCCAGGGCAACAGCTTGAGACTTTGTCTCAAAAGACAAAAAAAAAAAAAAAAATTCTCTGTGTACCCTATACATATGTATACTAATTATGTGTTGTAAGAGGGACTTTACCTAACAAATGCAATCAGTGTAACCTGGTTTCTTGTACCCTCAATGAATCCCCAACAATAAAAGAAAAAACAAGAAAAAAAAAAAAAGAACAATAGTTCTGAAACAGAAAAAAAAAATGAATAGTAATTTCTTAGTTTATTTTTAAATGAAAGCTATTATCTTACTCAAAATCCTTGACTTGTGAACCATCTCTACCACTTCTACATACTGTGGATGCTGCTCCATTCTCTTGCCCCTTGAGCTTCCTCCAAATGCAGCAGCATACCTGCAGGCTGATAGATATCCTGCCTTGCTAACTCTTAACTCTCTGCTGCCTGAGGAACCATGTCTACGGACATGGTGGCAGCTACCGGCTGCTATCATTTAGCCACCAGGTTCTTAAGCTCTTGGGTATTGTTGCTTATCTCAGCTACATCATGGCTTAAGAAACTATATGATAATATATGTGAGAGCTGTATATGTATGTACAGGTGGCTTAAAACTTTGTTTCTATATTAAAGTGCACTCTGAATTTTGATCAATGAGACTTTCAAAGATCTGAAATAGCCAGTTCATGAACTGAAGACCTTTCCACTCCAGAGGTAACCATAACAATTTTATATTCAAGGGTCAAAAAACAAACAAGACTATAAAATAGTATCACTGGTCCCCAGGGGGAAAAGTTATCCCTCCTTATTTTTTGGCACATATAATATTTTTTTTTTTTTGAAACAAAGCCTCAAGCTGTCACCCTGGGTAGAGTGCTGTGGCATCAAAGCTCACAGCAACCTCCAATTCCTGGGCTCAAGCGAGTCTCCTGCTACCGCCTCTCAAGTAGCTGGGACTACAGGCACCCGCCACAATGCCCGGCCTTTTTTTTTTTTTTGGTTGCAGCCGTCATTGTCGTTTGGCGAGCCAGGGCTGGTTTCGAACCCGCCAGCTCAGGTGTACGTGGCTGGCGCCTTAGCTGGTTGAGCCACAGGCACCGAGCCAGCACATATAATATTAAAAGAATATTTCCCAAAGCTGGCCAATTGCTGGTTTAAAAATTGCAAATACTGACCTTTTAAATAACATACTCTTGTTCCGGAAGGCAGTTAGTTTTTCATCATTCCTTCTGTCTAGATAACATCCAATGACAAATCCCATAGGGACAAGTATATGAACCCAGTGGTCACGCACAATTTGAAGTAAGTTCACCATGATTGCTGGAGAAAAAAAAGGATTAACAGAAAGACAAGTGAAATAATGTTTCGAATCTTTTAAATTACATTTGAAACAAGAAGATAACCCTGGAATGAGAAAAATGTTAAAAGCATAATAAACCTCTTTAAATTTGCTTGGCATTAGAATATAGTATAGTATTTAAAATGTAATTGATGAGGATTATATAAGTGACAATGATTAGTATAAAGATTATACTGCACTAAAGGCTGTTTATGCAATTTTATTTCTAGGTCTAATATGACATAGAGAAGAGAAATGGAGAGTATAAAAAAATTCTACTTGCAAAAGCTGATTCTTTTTTTTTTTTTTTTAAATATAGCCACAGAAGCTATAAAAAGGGATTAGTTTACTTTTTTTCTTTTCTTTTTTTTTTTTGGAGGCAGAGTCTCACTGTTACTTGGGTAGAGTGCCATGGTGTCATAGCTCACAGCAATTTTAAACATCTGGGCTCAAGCAATCCTCTTGCTTCAGCCTCCAAGTGGCTGGGACTATAGGTGCCAGTCAACACCCAGCTCTTTTTTCTCTTATTAGTAGAGATGGGATCTCGCACTTGCTCAGGCTGGTCTTAAAACTCCTGAGCTAAGGCAATCCACTTGCTTTAGCCTCCCAGAGTAGGATTACAGGCGTGAGCTACCACATCTAGTCTTTTTTTCTTTTATCTTTTTAAAGAAAATGCCTTATTCTATTGCTTGAGCTAGATTGCAGAGGCATCATAATAGCTCACTGAAAGCTCAAATTCCTAGGCTCAACCAATCCTCTTGCTTTACCCTCCTGACTAGGTGCAACTGCAGTCATGGTTAACAAGCCTAGCTAATTTTTTATTTTGTAGAGATGGGTCCTGCTATGTTGCCCAGGCTGGTCTCAAAGAGATTCTCCCAACTTGGCCTCCCAAAGTGCTAGGTTTACAGTTCTGAGCCACTACACCCCACCTTTAAAACTGATTTTTTTCACCTTCTTTGTATTGATTTAGAACTTTTACATATATAAAATATCTTTAGGACAACTCACAATGCCAAAACAAACTTAATAATACTACTTAAACCAGAAGTGGCATTCTTTTTGTTTTTTTTTTTTGAGACAGTCTCACTTTGTCCCCCTTGGTAGATGCTATGGCATCACAGCTCCCAGCAACCTCAAACTCTTGGGCTTAAGCAATTCTCTTGCCTTAGCCTCCCAAGTAGCTGGGACTATAGCTGCCTGTTACAACACCTGGCTATTTTTAGAGACAAGGTCTCACTTTGGTTCAGACTGGAGAAGTGGCATTCTTTAAGTAAAATAATTTTAGAATATATATTCTAAACACCCACTATCCTCAGAATAGGAAATGGTCAGGAAATTTAAATCAAACAAAAGACATTAAAGATATAAGAGAAACTTATATGAAACCAGCACATTGTACCCCTTGATTGCACTAATGTACGCAGCTGTGATTTAATAAAAAAATAGAAAAAAAAAGATATAAGAGAAACTTAAAAAACAATATTCAATAATGTCACAGGAGATTGGAGTATCAATTAAATAACTACAAATTAGGCATCAAGGCCATCATATATGCCTATATACAATGTGAAATAACTAGTATTATCCCCATTTTACAGGTAAGGAAACAGCTTAACCCAAATAACAGTTAAACACAGAGGTGGAGTTCAAATTCAGGTTTGCTCCAAAGCTCTGGCCCCTTTTAATTATATCACATTTACTCTCCATGAGACCCTTCCCTGCACCAATATTTATGGTGCTTAAGGGATTTTAAGTTCTAAGAGTTTCCAAAAGACAGAGGAGGAGGACTAGAACTAAAGGTTAAATTATCCTTTATCCAAAATGCTTGGGACCAGAAATTTTTCAGATTTCAGATATTGCATTATCTGTGTACACATAAGATATCTTAGGAATGAGACCCAATTTGAACATGAAATTCATTCATGTTTCATATACACCTTAGTCTGAAGGTAATTTTATACTTGTCAATTGGGTGAGGTCACACATCTGTGCTTAGAAAGTTTCAGAGTTTGGAACATTTCAGATTTGGACATTTTGTATTAGGGATTCTAAACTTGTAATTTTTATCATGTAGAAAATAGCAAATTGGTATTAATTCAATAAAAACATAGTTGAATGGCCAATGTTCTGTAAAATGTTGTACATACAGATGGAATAAAAACACACTATGCACTCAAATCTAATGAATGCATCAGATACACTGCCGGAGAAGACATGGGACAACACCCTAGAAAGAGATTACTACGTTACTATCATGAAAAGTTCTTAGCACTTAGCTGTGCTTGGACTATACAGACTGAATTCCTGCCTTCTTTCTGACAGTAGTCCAGGCTTACACAATTCTAATTATTTTTTAAACTTTAATTAAACACCCACTATCCCTGGATTAGGAAATGGTCAGGAAATTTAAATCTAACAATATAGATAATGTTTCATAAAGGGTAATACTACACCCAGTAAGTTCTAGTGTGAACATCACTTATCTAGAAAATTAGGATGTAAGTAAATGATATATTTAAAAACATAATTTACAATTTAGTATCAGTTTTGGGTTTTAGTCTATCCTCTACAGCTGGAGTTGTCAAACTTGACTCAACATCAAAATCACCTGGGGAGCCTTTTTTAAAACAGGGTCTCCTTGGCTTTACCTCCAAGGTGAGGCACTTGAAAGAACTCCTCCACTGATTTTCATGCAAATCGTTCTTGGGTGTATAAATATAAGTGTAACCAACTTCAAACTTTATTTCCTAAGATGGTGCCCTCATTAAGTAACATTATTTGCAGTTAGAATACTTTCTGTGATACTGAGTGCCCACCAAGTTAGTGGCTTAATTACTTTATTATAGACTTGAGTTAGTCCAGTATAGGAATAATGATAAGCACCTTAAATGGTATGTAACTGTGAAAGCATTAAACTGCAAAATAATAGATAATATAAGTCTCCGTGTTCATGTGACCTTCAGTGTTCAAGTTCAGTGAACTCAGGGGTCTTGTTATTCTGCCATCTGTCCTTATTAGGATCATTTTTTTTTTTTTTTTGAGACAGAGCCTCAAGCTGTCACCCTGGATAAAATGCTAGAGTGATATGGCATCACAGCTCACAGCAACCTCCAATTCCTGGGCTCAGGTGAGTCTCCTGCCT
>CAUYON010213521.1:0-18818 GCA_963573935.1 Arctocebus calabarensis
AAAAAAAATTCATATGCCCATAGGGCATATCCATAGTGAAAAAATTGAGGATTTTTCTCCCATTTAGAATTTAGGCCAATACAAACCTTTCCTTGTCATCTCCCTTACTGGAAAGCAGGAATTTTTCACTAAAAGTATGGCTCTTGGAAGGTACTCCCTTTACAATGAAAAGTCTCATTTTCAACTTCCCACTTGGAAGGGATCTTAGGTCTTGTCTCTCGTTTCAGCATGACAGTTAAACCTCTACTTCCTTTTTTTTTTTGCTTTTCTAAGATTTTTAATGAGTCATTCCAGTTATTTTTTTTTTCCAATAGAACCATGACATTTACTTATAAGTATTAAAATCTTCCTATTTAACAAAAGGCATCTTTTATCTTTATCTGCCATTTTCTTAAGTCAGTACACAATTTCCTCTTCTTTCTCCCATGTTTGATGTAATATTAGCTTTTTTACATTTGACACTCTTAGGGAAAAGCCAGGCAAAGGCAATGGATCAGAAAGCATTCAGACTTAAAATTTATTAATTTCTGGTATTTTAGCGCTCAGTGACTCTTGTCATGCTATTTTCTCCAACTTCTTTTTTTTTTTTTTTGCAGATACAAGATCAACATTAAAAAGTCAACTTTATTTATTTATTTTTTAAATAATTTTATTGAATCATAATTGTGTACATTAGTACAATCACAGGGCACGATTCATATACATTCAGAAATATTTTGATCGTACTGTTACAGATATCCTTCATGGCATTTCCTTGATCAATATATAACGACATTAATACTCTACCTTTAATAAGTTTCGCCAGTACCCTGCTAAGGTGCACCGTAGGTGTGTTCCCACTAATTGCCCTCCCTCTACCCATCTTCCCCCCACCACTCCCTATCCCAAAACCAGAGATGTTGGTGTGGATGTGGAGAAAGAGGAACATTTAGTCATTTCTTGTCTCTTTCCAGGGACCCTGAGCTCCTGGAACCCTGCCACTTGTCTGGTTTATGATGCTATAACAGAATTCTTGAGACTAGATAATTTACAAACAATAGAAATTTATTTGGCTTATGGTTCTGGGACTGCAAAGTTCAAAGCACGGCGCCAGCCTCTGGTGAGGGGTTTTCTGCCTGTCCTCACAGTACTGGTGGTGGAGGGGCGGGAGTGTGCAAGAGCAAGAGTGTGTCACGTTTGTGACAAGCCCACTCTTACAACCCACTTGCTCCTAGGATAAGCAGGTGATGGTGTTAATCCATTCAGTAAGGCAGAGCCCTGATGAACTAATCACCTCTCAGCAAGCCCCACTTCCCGACCCTTTGCATTGAGGATTCAGTTTCTAGGACGTGAACTTTGGGGGACACGTTCTCACCACACCGCAACCCAAGACAAGCAGCGTCAGCATCTGTGAGCACGTTAGAAATGCAGAATCTCAGGTTTCATCCCAGACTGGCAGGATTGGAGTCTGCATTTTAAGGAAGCGTCTGGGTGATTCGTATGCGCTTAGATTGGGAAACCCAGTCCCGTGATAAGCACTTATTTAGACAAATAGATGCAATAGTAAGGGACAGTGAAACACATGGAGCCTGTTCCGTTGGATTTTAGGAGGGTGTGGATGTTACGGCCCTGGGAGTGGCAGAGGCAGGTTTCAGAGGCCTTCTCCCTCTGCGCTGAGCTGTGGGCCGAGAGGGAGGGAGATAGTCCAGTTTCTCATGCAGGACAGAGCGCCTGCGGCCACTGCCCACCCTCCCGTGTGCTACCCACGTATCCTCGGCAGGAGCGCATGACTCTCCTTACAAACATGTTTGATGCCAACAAGAAAGGAAGGGAAAGGAAACCTAAAACTTCATTTTTAGGTCTCCTTCAGAGACAACGAATAGTCTGCTGAATTATTTATGGTGCTACCTTGGTGGTATTTATAGGTCATGATCAGGTTCCACCCTGCAAGCTCATTCTCTGCACTGTATGAATTTGGTTTCCCAGAGTGGGTCTCAGATGTTTTTGCCCCCAGCCCAGCCTGATGGGCGCCCTGTTCCCCTCTGCTTGCTCTGTGGTTTGTCTGCCTTACTCCTGACCTGCTCCAGTCAGAAACCTTCCTGCTCGCGCTCTTCAGCTGATTTAGACTCACCATTGCTTCTTTTTTTAAATTTTAAGTTAATATGAGAGCACAGATGTTTTGGTTACATTGTTCTCACTTCCCAGGTAAAGTTCAAGTTGTAGAAGAGCCTCTCCCCCTGGGTGGGGGGCTGCTGACCACCCCGGCATTGTACACATTAGGGGTACACATCCCTCCAGCCGCCCTCCCTCCTCTTGACAATCACCACTCCCCTCCCCTCTGCACATGAAAGCTACTCAGGCACTACATCTATCATCTGGTCAGTTCAAATCTTTAAATGTAGAGTGGATAAATCCACTGTTTTCTTGTTATCGGTCCTTGGCTGTGGTTAAGCATAATACTACCCATGTTTTATAGGTAGGCACTTGAGATCTGAGAAAACTTACCAACAAAATCTAGTAAATCTTCAAGTAGATCGAGGTGGGGGGGAGTATTAATAACTCGAAGAAATGTTGGCTATGCATGGATTTTCTGCTAATTGGAACTTGAAAATATGTTTCAGATGACTTCCCGAATAAGTGTCACTGTGCCTGCTTATGTTTTTACACAGAATTTTGGAAAGACATGCTTTTTCTCTTTCTTGGCTATACTTATTTAATAGATTGATGCCAACCTTTTTCTCTGAAGATTTTTATTGCCAATGTGAGGCTTTATTCCACCACCTTGCCTCTGGCAAAAATCCTGTTGTTTTGTAAGTAAGATTGGTGGTGATTGCTTCTCTGCTCAGAAGTTGTTATGCCAACAGCCAGGGCTGATCATGCAAATAGAGGGCAATCTCTTGGATTCAACTGGAATTTCTCACTTGTAGCACTTGGTAAATTTTAAATAGTTCAAGGAAGATGAGAAAGTAGGTGTGTAATAGTTACGTTGACCTTCAGAACTTGGAGATTGTTGATGGCGGGGAAGAGAACATATTGGAGGGTCAGTGTGAGGTACGGAGGTGACCCCCGTCCTTTGCTGGGAGAAGTTAGAGTCTTGGCTCTGCCTCTGGAGCGGCACGTATCTTTCTATGTCCTTGCTCCAGTCCCTTGTTTATGCTGAGAGTCCGTTTCTTCTGCTGGATGAGGCTGTAGAGGTGTTTGAGTGGCTGGTGGATGTGGAAGGCGCTTTCCAGCAGTGCTGTACCGTAAACTCATCAAGTTACAGAAGGCCGTGGACACACCGCTGCTGCTCACAGGAACGCAACTTACATGGTGTGAGGAACAAGTCTTCTAAATAAAGTTTGTGGACCTGTACCATGTCTTTAGAGGGAGATACTAACAAAGCATTTCCCCCCAAGAATTCCCAAATTTTGAAATCAATGTAACTTGAGTTCTTTAAAAGTGAAAAGTCGTTCAAACTTTTTCTCTTTCAAAGTTGGCCTCATGTAAGAGGAGAAGGATTATATTGAAGTGAGCAAATGCAGTCTTTCTGTGTTTTGGGTAGAGGAACATTCTTCAGATGAAAGTTTTAGAAATTTCTCTTGTCAGCATTGACTAGTGAGGCCGGGCAAGGGACAAAGTCTGAAGTCAGCTGAATTTCCCACGCGGCGGAGCCATCCTGTCTGCGAGTCCACCGTGCTAACAGCTCTCAGTTTCTTGGGAGACTTCTTTTTTCTTTTTTTCAAACAAATTTTTACTGTGCTCAACAGTATTATTTAATTCCTACTATTATTTCTACCTTCTATTTTACTGAAAATATCGAAGCTCTTTCCCTCTCTACTTTGTTAATCTTTGGGTCAGTATTAGCTTCATTCATTTCTTATATCAACAAAATAAATATCATTCTTTATCATCAAGTCTTCTCTAAATATGGCTCAATTCTCACCCCTTCCGGCTGCACAATTTCCTATTAGGAGAGTCCCTTGATGAGACTTTTTGGGGATCTCATTTACCACATCTCTGGGGATATCAGCGTGGTGCTAATAAGAGCACTACAACTCTATGACTCTATTTTCCTACATCT
The DNA here is from genome assembly GCA_963573935.1 of Arctocebus calabarensis. Classification (NCBI taxonomy): domain Eukaryota; kingdom Metazoa; phylum Chordata; class Mammalia; order Primates; family Lorisidae; genus Arctocebus; species Arctocebus calabarensis. Next base: position 4,043 of record CAUYON010213521.1, read on the forward strand.
AGCTGGACTTTGCTTCCAATTATCTTTTAAATGAGCATCTTCTATTTCTCCTTGATTGATTTTATCCACTCTGCTTGAAAACAGATACCATTATTCAGTGGTTCAATTGTCCGGAAATCCATGCATCCAAAACAACTGTCTAATTATTTTCGGCATTACACATTACACGTGAATAAGACACAGCCTCTGACTGTGGTGGATGCTGTGGGGACTGCTCATTCCCTGCCTGCTGAGGGTGAGTCTCCCACTGGGAATTGTCTTTGGCTCCAGGGATCCTACTCAAAGCTTATCAGAAGGGGTAGGGGCAAAATTAATGACTGGCTGATACAAAGACAGCAAAGTCTGCCCCTTGCCTCAATTCTGCTGAACTACCTGGATCCATAGCTCCCGCTAGGGTTGTAGCAGCTTCAGTTGTGGTCAGCCTGTCCCTGTGCCCGGCCCTGCCCACCCCATGGCCTACAGGCAATGTCCTCTAAGAGTGCGTCCCATTTGTCCCTCTCACGCTTGGTTTCCAGAGAACCCAGTTAAGATTCTGCCTTCCCGGAGCTCATACTTCAGTAAGGTAAGAGACTGACAAGAGAAGCAATCGTGAAGTGCACGTGTGGTGAGCGCCAAGGAACTGGAGAGTCCAGAGAGACCTTGGGAAGGGCAAAGGCCCACCCTAAAGTCTGGGGACTCGGAAACAGAAGGAAGTCATGATTGATTCTGGCGTGTGGGGCAGTTAGTTGTTTAGATGAAGGGGATAAGAGCAACCCAATCAGCTAAATGTTTTTCATTAGGAGAGTTTGATATTTGCAGGCAACTCCAAATAGAAGTGAATTCTGCATAAAATGAGGGGAAAGGTAAGTGAACTCAAAGTCAGGAATGGCTGTGGGTAGTGACTGTCCCTGGTTTTATTCTGTTGTCGGGTATCCAGTTCGCTTTCCTCCAGTATTAACACTGACTTTGCTATGAGGAATTGCTTTAGTTTGGATTAGATTTGGCTGCAGATAATGGAAACCTCACAAATAACAGGGGCTTAAACTGGAGATGTGTCTGTTTCTCCTTCACGTAAAGGAGTTTCGGGGCGGTTGGACCAGGGCTGCTCTGTAGTTTCAAGGGGTTAGAGACCAGCTTCACTCCATGCCGTTGTTCTGAAATACGGTATTTCTTTAAAATCGTGAGCTGGCGAGTTCTGGGATATATTCAGAAAGAGAAAATATTTGAAAATGATTTTGGAAGAGCTGGTTTATCCAAGCTAAAAAACAGCAGGAAATAAAAGAATTAGGAGAAATTGAAACACAATTCAAAATCAATGCTCAAAATACAAAAAGGAGTCTAAAGAAAAGACCTTAAAAATATCTAAATTTCTGTAGAGTGATTTGAAATAGAATTTGAACTTTTTAGAGAATTGTCTGTATTTGATACTTTTGTTCCTAAATTGTGAGTATATTTTATTATTATATTTTGATTTTATTTACTTATTTGTGTCATTATATAATTTCTAATTTGAAGAAAATAATGGTTATAACATTTCTTTTATGATGGTAAAGACTTGAGAAGTGTGCTTTGAGTGAAAACAAGTTACCATAGCTAAAGATTTGTTTTAATTTACACTAATCATTTCTTTTTAGATGTACATTCCAAACTAATTTTCAGTGTCTTGAACTCAGAATGGAAAAAAGAATAGGTTCTCAAGAAGAGAGGGGGTCCCTGTGACTACTGAAAATTGAGACATATTTCTCCCTAAGTAGTACCTTTGAATATACTCTACCTGTTTCTTAAAGAAAGCAATAATAAAGAAATATGGTTAATATAGGTGATTGAGATGTGGAATTGGATGAATTAATCTTTTTTATTTTCATTAACTGGTAGAGTTAGCTTTAATGCATAAGAGAAAACCATTTCACATAATTTATATATTTTAAGAAGATGTAACTAATATCTCTAAGAAGAGTTATTTCTATTACCTTTTGAAATATACCCTGTAATGTTCTAAATTAATACCTAATTTAATATTAGAGAAGGATGAAACTGTACTACAAATTAGAACACAGTCATTGATTTCCTCTGTTACAGTGGCATGTAATATAGTTTTACAGACAGGTCCCTTGGATAGAGCTTTTTTGTGGTTTAATTTTAAAAAAACTTAGCAATTGCAGCAACTAAGCTTTGAGAAACTATTTAATTTCTGTGATAATGCTAGTAATTTAGTCACACTGTTATGTGCCAGGCGCTATTCCAAGTGCTTCCCATGTAGTAATTCTAATGTCCTGGGAGGAGGCTCCTATTACCACCTCCGTTTTATAGACGCCCAAACTGAGGAACAAAGTGCTCATGAAACTCACCTGAGGTTCCACAGCTCACTTCCAGAGCCAGGACACTAGTCCAGGCCCTTCTGCTTCAGACTCTGTGCTCTTTCTCACTCTGCTTTAGCGGTAACCTGTGTTGATGATGTCATTTTGAATAACCCAAAGAAGATGTAAAAGAAAGTAACTTCTCAGTATAAGGGCAGTTGCCAGATGCAGTGGATTTTGCTCATAATCCCAGCTATGTGGGAGGGTGGCCTGGAGGCTAGGAGTTTGAGCCCATCCTAGGCAACATAGTGAGACCCCATTTCTAAAAGAAAAATTTTAACAACTAGCTGACTGTGGTGGTGCACACGGGTTATCTCAGTTATGGGGGAGGCTGAGGTGGGAGGATTGCTTGAGCTCAGGAGATCAAGGCTGCAGTGAGCTGTGATTGGCCACTATATTACAGCTCAGGTGACAGAGACTTCATCTGAAAAAAACAAAACAAAACAAATAAGTAAAAGTGGTAAGTACAACTGTTGCTCAATGTACGTGGCTACGTGTATGCCAGGACCCCATTCCTCTCACACCTGCATGTCCCCCAGTCTGCAATACTCAAGTTCCTAGTTAGTCCTGAGGCCCCCCTCCCCCATACAAAGACGGCCCTCTGTATATGCAGCATTTGCATCTTGTGATTATGTATTTTTGATCAGATCAATGTTTTTGCTTAAAAAATTCTGCATCTCCTGGACCTATGAAGTTGAGACTCATATTGTTCAAGGATCACCTGTATTTGGCTACAAAATTAAACATTATTAAGATTGGCATAATTCTTACTGTGGTCCACACGGTCCACATTTTCTTATTTTGTGCCAGGTACAATTATGAACCTTATTATCTATTACTTTAAATTTAATTTTATGTATTTCCTCCTGATGATTGTGCCAAGAGTTTGTATTCAGTGTTATTTATTTTTCCTCATAACTAATGATGAGTTCTGTTCTCATTGAATATGCTTTATTATATTTTTTGAAGCAAAAAAGAAGTATGACTATGGCTATAGTGTCATGAGACTTACAGGGGCCTATGGGAAGGGTTGATGTTCCTAAAACATCTTCTAGTTCCCTGATTCTAAAAGGAGAGGGTCCTACTCAGGTGGAAAACCTCTTGCTACTTTATGCCTTGAAATACATCAACATGTAACATATATTATATCATTTTCACTGCAAACTTTTGCAATTTTTATTCTTATCTGTCTAAATCAGCTTTACAGTAGCATCTTACTTACCCTGCCTTATTTATGTTGATTACACTCCTTACACTTTTCTCTCATTGGACTTACTAATATTTGCTTTACAGTATGAGATTGCCCGAACACATGGCAAGATGAAAGATGAGCTACTTCTTCATTAAAGTTCCAATAACCATTTCCTTGGAATTATTGCAAGTTAAACACTGGCCCAAATGTATTATTGCTTTTGTAGGATTAGATAAAGAACTAGTATTTGAGTCTTACTGTGCGAACATAAACTTTGTTTTTTGGGTGGAGCTCTCAGGGGCCTTGTTTATTCCCAGGCGAGCCCAGACCTGCTCGATGGTTCTCTGAAGAGACGTGCGAGCCAAACATAAACTTTTTAAGCCTCAGTTTCTGCATTTCTAATATGGGCATAATTATAGTACTGCTTCTCTCCTAGAGTGAAAGCGTGAGAGACTTAAATCGAGATAATCTGTGTGAGCCTCCAGGCACAACGCCCCCCAAAGAAGTGCTTAATAAGTGGAGCTGCCATAAATATCACCTGTCGTATCTTACGGAGTTTTTACAACAAGGGGCTGTTTATTTATTCTCATTTGCTACCGAGGAAATTAAAGTCTGAGAGACTCAAACATTCTGTCTAAAGCCACATAGCTAAGAGGTAATGGACCAAGACTAGAGTCCATAAATGTCATTTCTTTATCAATTCAAATCAAACTTGTGCATCCCACTGTGTGGATTTGGGGTCCTAGTAGAAACAAAAGGACAACCCCTGCCAGTGGGCTGCGTGAGCCGCGACGAGGTGAGGACAGTGTGGTGAGGTGAGTGTGGAGGATTCCCAGTCCCTGGTGTCCGGCTGGTGCAGTCATGACAAGACTGTTAGGGAGACTGATATGGGACTGGGACTGCCCCAAAGTGCACAGACAGAAGGGGGCCAGCAGGAGTGAAGGCCACTCCCAAACCCACCCTGAGCTCTGGTCTGTCCCAGTCCTCTTGTCCTCCTGCTCCTGGCTCGGCCAGGCATCCAGCGGAGAACTGTTCTTCGGGGGTGCACCGCAGGCTGCCTATCAGGGCACTAAGAGTGCACAGCTCAGGTAGCCCGGTCCACACTTGGGAGGGCAGAACCAAGAAGAGGCCCCTGTTGGCCCTGGAGATGGACCCTTGGCCCCTGATCTGCTGATAAGGCTTGACAGCCCCATCTCCACATGTTCTCTCCACAGGCACGTGGATGAGATTCTTACTCATCCTGATGAGCAGGTGGGAGTGAAACAACCCAGCCGAGCTTTGAGCACCTGTCAGTGACGTGTGTGGCTTCTCTGCTGAATCATGTAATAGAGCACCTGTTAGTGACGTGTGTGGCTTCTCTGCTGAATCATGTAATAGTTTTTGAGTACTGGATGATTGTTTCCTCAATTTTTTTTTTTGTGTATGTGTAATGGCTATAGACTCGACTCATTTTAATGTTTAATCCACTTTACTAATATTTTCTCTATCACTTTTTCATGACTGGGCAATCAGGAAAACAATGCTTTATAACCGAGCCCCGATTTACAGCGTTTGCTGATTTCTGTGGTGGAGATGTGCTGACGCTGACCAGTTCAAGCTACTAACATGATCGTGAACACAGAGTCGGGGAGACGCGCAACGTAGCACCCCATTGTGCAATATTTCCAGTACACAGATGCAAGTGGCATAAATGAAAGGTGCATAATAACAGTAAAATAATTAGGAAGTGATGAGTTTCTAGTGTTCATTGCCTCTATTTTCAATCTAACTTATTCAAGTTCATATAATTTATTTTTAATAATAGTCATGTTTAGCATTCAGCTTGCAAGATTTCTGAGAAGTTAGCAGTAGGTTTTTATGAACCAGCAGGAGCCTCTCCAGAACACCACTGTCAGGGCTATCTAGTTATGGGACTCCAGCCCTTTGGGACCCAGAGAGCTGTCGAATGTGTGGGCTCCAGGTGGGAAAACCCTTTAGATTCTTTATCCTTTGTGGAGAGAGGTATCAGTTGGAAAAGAGGCAGAGAGAAATTCTCCAAAGCCCAAGGCCACTGTCGGCCCCTGTTTACTTGTGTTGAAGGACAGTTCTGAGGCCAGATTACAGAGCTCCTTCTGCACTTCGCAAACAATGACAGGTGTTCCTAGGTTGAGTGAAGGTATATGGTAAGTATAACACGTCTTGTCGGACATCAGTTTTACTCAAGTATTTGAGAAGAAAATCCATTGTTTTTCTATTAAAACAAGAAGGAATGTAGCACAGAGTGGTATGCAAAATTTGCATTTAGTTTTCAAAAAGTGTGCAGAAATATGGTTGGGTGGTTCGGTTCTGGACACCTCTGGAAGCTTCAGTGCCTCTGTCCTGCTAACATGTGATGTTCAGTGGACAGCAGACGACTTGCTCAGGCAGTTTGAGCGTGGGACCCTAGGGGCACCATGAAGGAATTTAACCTGAGAGGTACCTGAGAGCAGAGAGGGAGACAGCTTTGCTCAGATCTGTCATCAGTGGCTGAACAAGCTGTCCTTCACAAAAACATCCAGCCACCAAGGGGGAATGCAGGCCGCAGTCCAGCGGGCACACCCTCACCACTCTGCCCCGTCAGAACAGTTGTATTTGTCTACGCATTTGGGATGCTGTTTTCTAATTGTGTCTCTCAGAGATGCATCTTTGTGTGGATTCATCCTTCAAAGCAGGGTGCCAGTTGGCAATTCATCTGCCTGGAGGTGGCCCCCTTTGCTCAAGCACAAAGGCCCCCAGGGCCAGTGTGCTAGTGTGTGAGCATACTGCATTTCTTGTTTAGCATGGAATGTCCAGTATCAGTGTCAGAGCCTGGCTTGGAAGAAGCGCTGTTGAATGAGTAACTGGTACAAGGATATGGTGAGGTTTGTATTTCAAATAGATCTTTCTTGGTGAGCTCTATAGAAGTTGGTGTATTAGTATGTTAGAGCTGTTCTTAAAAAATATCACAAACGGGGTGTCTTAAACAATGGCAATTTGTTGTCTCACAGTTTTAAAAGGTAGGAATTCTAGATCAAGGTGCTGGCAAGGGAGCATCCTCTGAAGACCCAGGGCAGGGTGTGCTGCAGGTCTCTTCGCTTATGGCTGTGCAGTGCAGTCTCACACGGTGGCCTGGGTGTGTCTGTGTCCAGACCCCTCGTAAGCGTGCCAATCACACTGGGTTCGAGCTCCATGTACGCCATACGACCTCCTCTTAACCACTTAGATTTGCAATGACCTTACTTCAAAACGTGGCATATTTCCAGAGAAGGTCATGTTCTGCAGTCACAGTCATAGATTACAGGGAGACAAGGTAGAGAAGCAAGAAGACCCGTGTAAGTGAGGGATGCTGAGACCCTGGGGTCGGAGACACAGACCTTTCCATTCTAACACCCGTCATGATTTAATAATAGTTGAGACCCTTAATTAGTAAGCTATTTTCACTGACTATTATATGTTTTCTATTACTGTATAACAAATTACCTCAGCACTTCGTGGCTTAAAACAACATTTATTGGCCAGATATGATAGCTCACGCCTGTAATCTTAGCACTCTGGGAGGTCAAGGCAGGTGGATTGCTTAAGTTCAGGAGTCCAGACCAGTTTGAGTAAGAGCGAGATCCCGTTTCTACTAAAAATAGAAACAAAACCAAAAACAACAAAATGGTCATGGTGGTGCATGCCTGTAGTCACAGCTACTTCAGAGGTTGAGGCAAGAATATGGCGTGAACCCAGGAGTTTGGGGTTGCTGTGAGCTACGATGATTCCATTGCACACTACCCAGGGTGACAGAGTGAGACTGTCTCAAACCCCACCGCCCGAAACCCAAACCCCAAAACTTTTATCTCACAGTTTCTGTGGCTGAGAATCTGAAGACGGTTCAGCCGGGTCCTCCGGCTCGCGTTTCTCTTGAGGCTGCAGGCAGGGTGCAGGCAAGCGGAGTCACCTCTAAGCTCCGCTGGAGAGAGGGCCCTTGTACCTGTTTGCGTGGCTGTCGGCAGGATTCAATTCCTCTCCACTGTACTCTCTTTGTCACTTCATCCTCTCCATAGGGCGACTCCTACGAAGCTGGCTTCACGAAACTGAAGGAGCTAGGAGAACAGAGGGAGCACAGGACAGAAATCACAGACTTTGTAACCCAGTCTTAGAATGGAACCCCACTGCTCTGGCCTTATTCTGTCTATTAGAAGTGTGGTACCAGGCCCGGACAACACTCAGAGGGGAGGGATTGCGTGACGGTGTGAATACCAGCAGGCCGCCTGAGCATTGCTCAGTCGTTCGTGTGTGTAAAGATTTGCACTTGAGGTGGCTGATCAACTGTTAGAAAATTATTTAAATTAACAAGTAAAAATTGTATAAACAGTATTCCTGGAGTGCCGTATCATGTATCTACGTGGAAGCAGGAGAATGCCGTTTCCCTGTGTGTGCGAGACACCCACGTCTCTTCTGCATCCTTCTCGACCCCTGGTGAGGAGTTAATTGCTTTGACCCCTAACTTCATCTTTTCCATTTGGGAGTCTTACTCTTTGAGCTACTCTCTAATTGATTCAGGTCATCTCTTTCCTTTTTATTCCAGTATTAAACACGTTTAAACAGATGATCCCAGGAATGTAAGTCTACTGAGGGGGCTAAATCTCCATTTACCCTACTCTTCCTATTAGAAAGGCTGGGACTTTCTAGCTGGAGTAATTTCACAATGAAACAAAAACTTGCAGCACTTCTCATCAAATTAGTGGGAGCTAATATGGCACTTTCTTAATTAAAAAAAAAGTGATGCATTTGAGTGTACGCCAAGCAACATGCATTCTTTTGAGAGCTGTATACTCAGAGAAGTGTGTTCATACTTTGATGGATATTTACGGCCATATGAACTTAACCTGACATTTTTCTTGAGTTTAACTTGTTTATTTTTATATTTCTTTTGAGTTGGAACATTTTGTTTCGTAGTAGTGGTTTTTTTTGCTAATAGATTTTCTTCCGGTGAGATATGGTAGATAGAAAGTTTGATTTTTTTTGTTTCCCTATTTCATGGGTAGTGGATTTTGCTTTTCATGCTGAATTGTACATCTTCCCCCTCTGACATGTTTCTAGCTTCAGGGAACATAGTACCCTCTGGTCCATTAATATTAACAATCTTCAGTGATGCAATCCCGTTTCATTTCTACTATGGATTTTATACTGTAGTTATAACTTCTCATACATAAATTTGACTTTAGCTAAGCATGCATTTTGGCCACTTTTTTCCTCTGAATATCTTTGCACTCCTAAAAAAGTTAAGCATATATGTCAGAAACCCATTTCCTACAAAGACTCTGAATCATCAGGGAGAAACACAGTTTTATTTCTCATCAGCCTGAATTTGTATTATTGGCGTTATTAGAGAAATGGATGTTCTTAATATTTCTGGAATTTTTAAGCATTATTTGGAAATCTTGAGAGGAATATCACCGGTCACTCTATTGTTAGAGTGACTTTATCTGATACCTGAGAACAATGATTGAGAACTCAATCTGGTATGTTTTTTCTTCCTTTTGGTCTGCATTTAGTAAGAGGATTTCCTTCAAAGGTAATTGGCTTGCTTTGTGGTTCCTTTCCCCAATTCTGTCTTGTAGACATATGCACACCTTTAAAGGATTCTGAGCGGTAGACCATAATTATTCTGCAGTGAAGCTTCATGATGTGTATTTATGGTTGAGGATGATGGTTTGTAGTAATAACCAATTGCATATCAAGTGTGGTCAAGAAGGCCAACCCACATGTCCCTGTGATTGACTTTGGTATTGTGAAAAAAGCAGACTTTGAGGTGAGATAACCTGATGAGGTTGTGACTTCTTATCTTCTAAATACTCTGTAACTATAAATGAGTCACTTCATTGAGACTTAGCTTCTTCATATGTAAAACAGGAACAGCTGTGACGCATTTCTCAGGCAGTCCAGAATATGTTTGTTCTTCCACAAATCTAAAAGGTGAGAAAATAACAGAGACATGTGCCCCATTCTGTTTCTTCAGTTGGTGACGTGCCTCATGTACGTTTTTCCTTGAAAATACAACTCACTCTTTCCTTTACCTACTTACCTCATCAAACACAAGTGCAAACATCACTTAACTCCTTCTTTTCTTTTTATCCCTGCCAAACTGACTACATTTTTAAAATTTATTGTTAATTGCCACATGACTTATTATTCAATCTTGCATCTTTGAATGTACCAGGGGACAGATGATGGGCATAGCCTTTCCTTGTTAAACACCCTCCCCTTTGATGGATGGTTGTGCCTGGAGGAAAGAGGATGACCGTGGTAACAGCAGGGGTGCTGCTGAAAGCTCCTACACTTCACTCTATTACAAGCACTTTATGTATTATACACCTTGATATAACTTAACATAATATAATATTCCTTTTACAGGAAACTGAGGCTCAGATAGGTGAAATAACTTGCCCAAGAATATACATCTGATAAGTGGTAGAGTGTCAGATTGACACCAAAATCCATGTGTGCCAGGGTCTGCCTGTGTTTATGTGTTTGCCTCCAATTCCAGAAGACGATTGGGATGGCTAGCTCTATTTGACCAGGTTTCAATTTTCTGGACACTAAATTCCCTCCCTTGAATTGCTTATAAGAAATCAGGATTTGTAGAAAAATGAGGTACAGATGTTCTAAAGAGTGAAACTAGGTATGTTTTTATGATATGTAAATGGTATTAACAAATAAATCTGATACTCCAATTGGGAGAGAACATGGCAAAAACTCACAACATCCCTGGTCATTTTGGGAAGACAAGCATTAGTTTAAACATCACACAAAATGAAATTACTCTTAAAGATAGGCTCGGGGTCAATACTCCTATGAGAGTCTATGGCAAAAGAGTCAAACCGAGCCACATAGAATTACCCATTTCCATACATTTGACTACCTCAAAGGAAAAAATATAGCGAAAACTTTAAACACGTCTGTACCTGAATCATACACACCTTGTTTGAGTGAGGGATCCTGAGAAAAAGGTTAGAGAAATTTCTAAATTTCCCCATCCTATTACTAGGCATCTACCCAGAAGAAAAAAAAAATCATTCTACCATAGGACATTGGCACTACACTGTTTATCACAGCTTAATTTATAATGACCAAGATGTGGAAATAACTTAAATACCCATCATCCCTGGAATGGATTGATAAACTGTGGTATATGTGTTTACCACAAAAGGCCACAAAAGGACGGAGACTTTACATCTTTTGTGTTAACCTGGATGGAGTTGAAACACATTTTTCCCAAGTTATCACAAGATAGAAAAGCAAGTATCCAGTGTACTCAATACAAATATAAAGCTAGTAGACGAACTAAGACATTTCCACACAATGGAAAATCTGAATTCAATTCAATCGGGGGAGTTGAGAGGAGAGAGGAGAGGCGGGTGAGCTCCCCCCTACTGGGCACACTGTGGGTTCAGGACACAACCACACAGGGACTTTGCCTAACAAATGCAAACATTGGAATCCAGTCATTTGGACCCTCACATTCATCTGGAATTTAAAAGAAGAAAAGTTTCTAAGTTTCTTCTAGTTTCACAGGTAAAATACTTCATAACCTTGGACGAGTTATTAGAAAAGAATGAAGGCCCAGGAATAAGCCTCCTGTGTGTGAATTCAGATGTGCTGAAGAAGCAAATGAGGTTAACTACGGTGAAGTTAACTGATATCCAACAGGGTTAAACGGGGTGATATGCTTGTTTGCAAAATTAGTCCTGCCATGGTATACAAGTATCTATGACAGAATGTCTACCACTGAAAGTGTTCTTTATCACGAATGGTGCCGAAGTTATTTCTTGAATGGATGCATGGAAAATCCTCCCTGGGTATCCAAACCGTTGCAGGAGTGGAGTTCCCTCTTAACCTGCAGAGATGTGACAACTGCCAGCCGTGACACAGAAGACAGCGCGATGCCGAGAGAGACACACGGAGAAATTGCCAAGAGGCTTTGGTTGCCCCCTCCTGTCCCATCCGTCCTGTCGATTTGCTTCTTCAGTATCTCTCGAGCCCCTCCCTGGCTCTTCATGTCCATCGCTGCCTCCTCTGTCTAAGCTACTGCTAACATCATGGCAACATCCTTATAATTGTTTTCTATTCTTACTGTCACCCCAATTCATTCTCTAAATTAGAGCCTTCTATCTTAAAGCCCATCAATACCTTTCTGTTGAGTTTAAAGAATAAGCACTTAAGATAGCCAAGTAGCGAGGCACATTCTGGACACGACTCTTTCTCGGCTTTATCTTGTGTCTCCTTTATTTCCTCCGTCTCAGCCATGGTGGTGGACTCTGTTTACTGTCTCATACCATAGAGTTTTGCACATTCTCTTCCCCCTGCCACATTTATTTGCCAGCTTAACTCATTCTCTCCCTACAAATTTTGGCTCAGGGAAGCTTTCTCTGACCTACCCACCTAGGTCAGATTCTTTCATTGTGAACTTTCATAGACACATTGACCTTGAATCTGTCCTTCAGAGTAATGACATCTTTGTATGATTTAAAATGAATGCTGTCTCCCTTGCTGAGCCATAACAAGGTGGTGGTTGTGAGTTTGTGCTCATTATTATAACTCCAGAATCCAGTAGGTGTTTATTAGACATAAATTGAATAACTGACCAAATGAATCTGCATATCAGCTTTAGAACTTCTTGGGAAAGAGAGATTTGGCCAACTTTTCTTAATTATGTCTGTTTTATCTACTTAGAATAGTATTAAGGCATATAGAAAAGAACAAGTGATTTTCACCAGGATTCTTCCTCCTGCTAATGTATGAATTCTTATCTAGATCACCTCATTTTGTCATTAAAAAAGTGAATAGCAGCATTACTTCTTAGGAAGCCATCTGAGAGGCATTTGGAAATGATAGTGGCTGATTAATATTAACATTTCTTACTTAGCTGTGATTCCCACCTTCCATTTTGTATAAAATATACCTTTTCCAGATGAAGATACTACTTTTTTCTTGAATGGTACTTTTGAACATTGACTGTAAGTAGAAGCTGGTAACTCTGGGCTTCCTGAGTGAATCTAAGCTAGGTAGTTTATGTGCCATGGTGTCATCAATTTCTGTGTTTGAGCCGCTAGGAAAATGCCCACAAACCTTAGAGTTCTCCACATACGCTTCATTTGAACACTCACTCTTATTAAATGCTTATTGGTGCTTTATTATGAAGTTTTCTAAGATTTTCTGCATGGTTTTATAAATGAATATTAAGAATTCTATTAAATGTGGTCTTTCCACAGTGATAAATAGCTCTTCTGGAAATATTGCAGAAAATAAAACTGTTTGGGTAGCTCATTTTAAAGATTGTTTTAGTTGAATAATGAGTTTGAAATTGAGATAGAATACTTGTCTCTAACAAGATTTGACAGAGCCCATAGCTCTTGTGTGCCATTGTGTTTTACTTAAAAAAAAGGTAGTACATTTTCAGCTTTAAAAAAAACACCCAGTATAAACCCTCAAAATACAATTGTTTAATTTTTCCACTGTGGAATTGGGATTGGTTTCCTCCACAATTTTGGATGTGTTTTGTGGACATAGAAAAATGGAATTTGAATTAAATTTTATTTAAAATACCAGATTAAAAATACATTGGGATTCAAAATTATGCTCACAAAAATGACTAAGGCAGTGAGCAGATAGAGCAAATAATTGGAGTTCTGTAAAACAAAGCTGTCATGTTTAATCTGTGATCATTCATTCATTTACTCAGTTAAAAACATTTGTATGGGTTTGATATCCAGAATGTACATGAAGCTGATGAAAAGCGTCAGGGAATGTACAGGGAATAGAAAAGAAAAGTGGTGGAAGATATAGATGGGAAATTTACCAAAGAGGATACTTGAATGGAAAATAGTAAATAATATTAGTAAATGATAATAATAGCCAACATTTATTACGTACTTTTTTGTGACAGATTTTGTTCTCAGGGATACTTTTTAAACTGTTTAATTCCTCATCAGAGAAGTACTATTACCATTCCTACTTTACAGAGAAGGTGTCTGAGGACAGAGAGGTTAAAACACTCGTGAGCACGTGGATGTGAATGGAAACCTGGCATTAGAAGCCCTTCTACGCATGCCGACACTCAGTCTCAGTGGTTATCAGAAAATTACATTTTAAAATAATCATGAAATAATACCTCTACCAAATTTGCAAAAAGGTGACAATCTGGTAACATCAAATGCTCAGGAGGATGTGGAGGCGAGGAGAGGCCCTCTTTCCTCCTGGGGGGGTGAGCTGGTCTTGTGGATCTTGTGGAAGTCGGCTGCTCCTCCTGATGCCGTGACAGTTCTACTCCCGGGAAGCGCGTGAGAGAAATTCCCACGTCAGTGGGCAGAGAGACAAGCCCTGAGATGCTCCCACATCAATGCAGGGATGTGAGAAATGGAAGACCCACAGATGTCCTTTCCTAGGGAAAGGGATACCTTGGGCTAGTCAAAGGATGGTATTTGGTCTCCAAAAAAGTTCACTAGATTGTATCTTTAGAAATATGGATAGATTCCAAAATCAGTTGAATGAACGAATAGGAAAAGTTAAAAAGAGTGAGGTTACAGCACAATACCATTTGTAAAAAACCCTAAAACATCTACATAATATGCTGTATACTTTCTGGATATCCATAGGAGTAGTTTTCAATATGGAAAGAGGAATGGTCTTGGGAGTAGAGAATTAAAGGGAAAACAATAATGAGAATAAAATATAAAACAGAAGAGGGGACGTTCACAGACCATTGGCATAATGGACCATGTAGCATAAGACCAAGGTGGGCGGAAATTTAGTCTGTTTTATTTATTGCTGTATCTTGAGTCTCTAAATCAGTGCCTGGGGCATAGCAGGTGATCAATAAGCAAAATGCAAATGAAGAATGGAAGTATAAATTAAGAAGAATGATCAGCTTAGTTCCATGTGCCTGGGATCCAATTTATTTATTTATTTCTTTATTTATTTTGTAAGTTGGAAAAGGTACATTTATTTATTATTTTTTTTATTAAGTCATAGATGTGTACATTAGTGCAATCAAGGGGTACAATGTGCTGGTTTTATATACAATTCTGAAATGTTTTCATCAAACTGTTCAAACATAGCCTTCATGGCATTTTCTTACTTATTGTATGAAGACATTTGTATTCTGCATTTAGTAAGTTTCACCCTTACCCTTCTTAGGTGCACCGTAGGTGTGGCCCCACCAATTACCTTCCTTCCACCTAACCTCCCCCCTCCCTGTCCCTCC
>CAUYON010213523.1:0-16241 GCA_963573935.1 Arctocebus calabarensis
GCCTGTAGTCCCAGCTACTAGCGAGGCTGAGGCAAGAGAATCGCTTAAGCCCAAGAGCTGAAGGTTGCTGTGAGCAGTGTGACGCCACGGCACTCTACCCAGGGCGATAAAGTGAGACTCTGTCTCTACAAAAAAAAAAAAGAGGAGACGTGGTGGGGTCCGTCCACAACCCACTCCCCACATTTGGTTCAATGTGTACTGGCTGTGGGAAGAGTTTTCTTAATGGAAGGTATTTAACTTTCTTTCCTAGGCATATTTTAAAACAGCTTTCTCTCCTGTTTGGGATGGTTTCAGTGTTACCTTGCTTACCCTGCTTTGAAATAAGAATAAGTAGCATGAGTTATTGAAATTCATATGTGCAAAGGTTTTTCTCCAGTTTCAAACAACTTTCAGAAATCAAAATTAAAAATGAAAGCTTTTATGTGTCATTGTCAATTTAGAGACTAAAGAAAGGAGTTAAGTTGAAGTGGGTTTATTTGTGTCTGGATGCCAGAATTTATAATAGGCTATGTAGGTGGGAGAGACTTTATAACCTAAAATCACAGTAAAAATTGATTTAGAATAACTAGGTCTGACTCAAACTTATGACATTTTAATGGCAGAAAGTTTGAAGCTGAGATTTAAAAAGAAATACTAATATTAAAATTTTGACATAAACCTACTTAATAGAAGCAATGTCAGATGATACTTGATCTATGCTTGGCATAAACCAGTGTAGTTTGAGAAAATGGTAAAAATAGACTAAGCAAAATGTTCAGAATAGCATTTTGCATGATATTTGGGTGAGTCATTTCATTTGATAAATACATTACAGTGGCACGACTAACCCTAAATCCATACCAGGGCTTTTTGTTAGAACAATTCTTGCATCGTAATCAGTTCAAGTGTTGACAATGCACATTTTTCATTTCCATAGAATGTGCTCATCCAGAACACGAGATCTTCACAGGTATGCGTTTCTGCTAATAGCGTAGTGGTACGTAATATGGAGAGTATGAAAGTCAGTAGCCCTGCCACCTACATGGAGCATTGAAATAAAGTAGCTCACTTGAAGTAAAAAGGGCATAGAACAAACTTACACATTTTTCGATGATCCTTTCACTATAAAAATTATTGTCAAAACCATGATACTTCTGACCTTAGCAAACAAAGCCAGGTTTTGTTTGCTGTTGTATTTTCAGTCTTATTGGTGTTTACAAATATTATTTATAAATTAAGGATATTGAAGCTAAGTCATTTAAGAATTGCTTTTAGTTACTATGATTGTTAGGTAAATATCTCATCTGTTTTATGAACATTAGCCAATAAATGTCTATATTTCATAACTACTCTGGGGGTAGGTAAGAATCTGTGAGTATTGCTAATTGGAACTTTCTCCTGGAAAGTGGCAGAAACTTGAGAAAAAAATCTATTATAATTGTTGTAAAATGTCCCATAGATGACGTTAACACAATCCATGTACAGTATAATGTTTTTAAAGATTAAAGAGTAAGGGGGGTGGGGTCTTGGGGTCTTGGGGTCTTGGTGTGTGCCACACCTTTTGGGGGCAAAACACGATTGTAAGAGGGTCTTTTCCTAACTAATGCAACCAGTGTAACATGGTTTCTTGTACCCTCAATGAATCCCCAACAATAAAAAAAAAAAAATTGTTCACTAATGACAGGTTGCAAAGTTTTAATAATACATTGAGTAGAATTCGTTGTGCCACTCGATGGCAAAGACAACAATGTCCCTATGAGTGAAAGGACGCAGACTCTGTTCCAGAGTGTCCCTTGTGGAGCCCCATGAGGCCACTTCCCAGGGCTGCCCCTACAGCCAAAGTGGGGGGACACCGTGAGAGGGGTGTCCACACAATCTGAAAAAGGCATTTGATTGTCCAACTCTGACCATTATAAACTCTCTAAAAGCAAGTTTGAGTTAACAAAATGAAAGCTGAGTTAACAGGTTTCTAGCAAAAAATGGCATAGTTTTAAATTTCATACTTAACACCCCTCATTTGCATATATACAATAAAATTAATTTGAAATGCATTTTAGCTCTTGATCTAAGTTTAAAACAGCATAATTTGTAGAGTGTGCGTGTTATGTGCTTCAAATTTAAGGATTCTTGGTAAATTAGTTATTTTTCACAACACTTTATAACCTTGTTAATTCTGACTACATTGTATTTCTTTTTATAACTTACTGCAGAAGGAATTTAAAAAATAAAATAGTCATTCGAAGAAGGAAAGGACCACAGTGCGCTCTAAACTATCTTCTCTTTTCCTCTTCACTTAAAAATTCTGTCAAGTTATAAAAGCAAGAAGTGACCTTGTGGAAAATTTCCAAATAGTGTAAGTTTAGAACAGAACAAGAATCACCCACGCCAAAGAATAATCAGTGTAGGACGGGGAGACAGGTCGCTGACAAATAGATGGTAAGATAGACATATTGTTTTTTATGAAAACAGAATTATAGTGTACATGCTATTATACTTAAATCTTGCCCTTTCCCTTAACAGCATAATTATTTTTCTACTATTAAAAATGCTGGTAAATATTTGATCAATATTGCCAAGCTTCCTGGCATTTTTTTTTTTTTTTGCCTTTTTATACTCTTACCAATCTTCCTATAGCTTGAACGAAGGTGACTGTTAATCAGTTTTTGTTTTCCTATATTAAATAAAATAAGCAAAGTACACAGTGGAAAGTGAATCTCATTTCTACAGTTGGCCCCCCTTTTTAAACACACGTAACATATGGTAAGTAAGACTGATGATATTTTCAGGATTGTTGGTAGTTTTCATGGTCTCCTTAGTGTAACACCTGAGAATGTCAGGTGCCCTTTGGGGGAATCTTTTCTCCTAATGATACTGTAAGCTTTTTATAGCATATGAATCTCAAGATTTTTAGTAAGATGTAACATTTTAATAAACTTATATATACTAACCTATAATAACTGAAAGACCTTTAAAATAAGAGCCTAACTTGCCCACATTTTCTATGCATTTCCCCCAATTCTATTTAAAACTTTCCCCATAAATGGCTAAAAATCAACTCCTTGATTAACCATGATCACAGTGAAACAGCTGCTTATTTTTTTCACATGAACAGAATTCGTGTATGCAGAATAGCTCTGCTTTTTAAATAACTGTCCAGTAGGCTTATCTGGTTCTGACCCATATCATGTTGCTGTTAGTGAACTGTGTGTGTGTAATCTGATATAATGACTTTCTGCCGTTTTTTTCAATTTATCTTCATCATTGATAAAACTTCATCATATAGCAGGTGATTGATAAATGATTATTTATTGAACAGGTTGACATTATTAATACAATTAATGTATAGTTTGTTCTATGAATCTATCTAAGCTTCTAAAACAAAATTAGTCTTCTTACTTTCTAGTATTCACCCTCTATGCTTTCTTCAACTTTATACTGATTTAAGAGTTAATTTTGGCATACTCTATTTATGGGACAGTCCAACTGTTTTCTATGCTACCCTTTTTTGTCATGTGCTGTGTTGATACTTTTCATTTTATTTTAGTTAGATACATAAATACACAAGAAAGACTCAGAACATTACTTGGAATAAGACTCTGTAAACATTCCTGGTTGTCATTATTATAAATGTCTTAGCATTTTTTTTTTGAGACAGAGCCTCAAGCTGTCACCCTGGATAGAGTGCTGTGGCATCATAGCTCACAGCAACCTCCAATTCCTGGGCTCAAGCGAGTCTCCTGCCTTCACCTTCCAAGTAGCTGGGACTACAGGCACCTGCCAAAACACCTGGCTATTTTTTGGTTGCAGCCGTCATTGTTGTTTGGTGGCCCAGGCTGGATTCGAACCTGCCAGCTCAGGTGTACGTGGATGGCACCTTAGCCCATTGAACCACAGGCGCCGAGCCTTAGCATATTTTTAAATATCATGTCTTAACTATGCTAATTTCTTGAGTGAGCCTATGATTTATGGATCTTTCTGATTTTGCATTCTGATATAGCAGAGATTTGGCATTTTTTATTTTTCTCAGCAAAAGTTCTGTTTCTCTTGTTCTTTGCCTATATAGGGCTTTCAATAAAGAAATAATTGACTGATGAATTTTTAGCCAAATCTCACAATGTTCCAGGAGTCCGGTGATTATAACCAACTACCCCCAGCAGTCCGTTGCGACAGGGTGGGCACAGGCCTTTGGCTCAGAGAGACCTGGGTACAAATCTTAACTTTGCCATTTTCTAGCTGTATGATGCTGAAAAACAATTTCTCTGAATCTCAATTTCATTTTCTACTAAATGGAAGAAATATTACTTGTTTTGGGATGATTTTGAGGCTTATTTCTCACAGTGTATATTTCGTCAATACACACTGTCTTTTAGTTCTTTATCATTCTTGCGTCTTTGTTCAGCCAGTATCCTTCTTGAAATAGATTGACAAAGAAATCATGTAATGAAGATATAGCAAGTATAGTTTCCAAACAATAAACTGTGCATACAGCCTTCCCCCTCTAAGGTGGAATTTAAGGTGATTATAATAAGACAAAATGAATTCCTGCCACAAGAAGGGAGGGGGAAGTCAGAGGGAGGGAGGGCAAACGGTGGGATCACACCTGTGGTGCATATTGCAAGGGCCCATGTCGGATCTATACAGTATAGAGTATAAATGTCTTAACACAATGATTGAGTAAATGAGGTGAGGGATGCATTAACCAGTGTGATGGAAGCATTCCAAATTGTGTATGAAATCGGCACATCGTGCCCCATAAATGCAGTGATGTACACACGATCTCCCTCTCTATGATTTAACACAAAACATAAAATTGTACTGCAATTAGGCTTCTATTAATTTTAAAAGCCTCTAAGAAATAAAAGAAAGAAATATCTCTTAAAGTGAAAGAAATTTAAAAAAAATTAAATTACTCTGTACTTACTGTTGTAATGAAGATGTGGGATTAGAAATTATAGTCTCACACACACAAAAAATAAGTCCAGTAAGTTCAAGCTATGCCACTGAAATATTTGCTTTTAATATCCTGGTCTCTCTTGTCCTGTGCTTGTGTACACACACACACACGTTTTCTTCCTGTTATCTTCCTAGTTTTCCTAATTCTAATTTGTCCTCTTGGTGCAATTCATTCTGGGCGGTACCCGCTCCGTGGCAACCCAGGAGCTCTGCGCCCTCGGCAGCCTCCTCGCTGCCGTCAGGATGCCCTTTGTGACAGGCACCTGTGTCTCTCCTCAGTCTAATTAAGGTTCCATTAACTTAACTAGGTTAAACGTATTTGCTTTCTGTTATATTCAACCTTCAGTTCAAATTTTTCAGTGACTATCTATACTGCTGAATTTTTCTTCACAAACTCTAATAGCTGCTATTCCCCAGCAACTAGACAAAATCTTCCCTCTCCATGACAGAAAAACAATGCATGAAATTAAGTTTGATTTGTTGCTTGGCAGATATATTGCAATCACTAAATTAAGTGCTGGCGTTACCAAGGTAGACTGCTGTGTTCTGGATGGAGCCTGCCTTGCAGGGGGTGACAGGGACAAGCCAAGCTGTGTAATAGCAGGTCATAGCCAGGGACAGATGTCCTCCAGGTACAGTGTCATCACGTGTGAGGATCAGGGGACAGTGAGGGAACACTCCTTGGAAGAGGAGTGGGTGGAGTGAACCTGGAGTTCCAATTTGAGGTTGGCCTTGGGAAGAGAGAGCAGGGGGGAAATATGGCAGGTAGGAAGGAAGTTATTTGAACACATTTGGAAAAGTCCATTCATTGAACAAGGTCCACCAATGGGGTGAGGGGGGGAGAGAGAGAGAGAATGCCAGAAGAATGGCTTCAGCAGGGTTAAAAATGGAAAGCATTGTGATCAGTGGGCATTTAAAAAAATAGCATTCAGGCTGAAATATGGAAAAGAAATCAGTAAAGGCAAAATTAGAAGCTTACTCATAATTAGGAGGCTGTGATGCTGATCCAGTTCAGAAACAATAAAGATAAGCTAATTTGGTGATGAGAGGAGAAAGAAAAACAGGTAAATCGGGGTAGAATGGACGAGATACAAACACAAGGATGGAACTCATTCTTGGGACGCATTCAGAGCACAGATTCACCCCGACATTTAAGTGATAGTCCCACCAGCAAGGTAAACACACAGAGAAGTTCCTGACAGACACGCGGACCCGGAGGTGCCCGGGACGGTTGGGCAGACGCACGTCTGAGCTGGGGGTAAGGATGTAAATAGGGTGTCCGTAAAGTTCGTGTGCTATTTCAAATAGTGTGAAAATTTAAAGTTAAAATTTCAGGAGTCATAGTAATGAATGAAATCATCAGGATCTAAATGAACAACAAAAAAAGGAATTACATCGTCTAGTAAGATTTGGTTCGAACGTACTTGTGAATAATTTAAGCACATACACGACAACATTCAGAAAAGAATGGCTTTGATGCTTTCTATGAGTACATGTTTTATTGATAGGTTATAAGAGGTTTTAGACTGGTAGCAATTTTGGTCTAAAGACGTAGCAGGAATACTTCATTTTACTTAATAATTTGCTAGCATAAATGGCAAACTATAGCAAGGAATGTGGCAAGAGTCAGGTAGCTCTGAATCCCATTTTCCAGCCTCATACGAGGACTTTGGAGCATCGGCAACAGCTAATTGCTTCCCTCCGAGCCACCTGACATGGTTTGTTATCACTGGTTGTAAAACTGTGGATGCATGAACTGTGTGTCATAGTGACAACAAAGGTCATATTCAGGACACAGCTCCTGTGAATTCGCAAACCTTGGAGGCTCTGAAGGTATTGTACGTCTGAATAAAGCCAGTTACACAGACATTCTTATCAGACACTTGTAGTTGTGATGATAACAATTCCTGCCCTATACTGACACTATTGCAAAAAGGTGAGGTTAGCGTCCCAGCCTGTTGGAATAGTTGGTGTGTGGATGTACATCTGCATTTCTCATCCGTGTAAGAATGTATGATGCCATGGGTATTTACAGAACGGGGTGAGGAATATTTTAAACCTTTAGTAACAGACAGTGGTGACAGTTTGATATAATGATAATGTACATAAGACATCTGAAGTTTTCAATGTGGATTTTCAGTGTAGGCCAGCGGGAAGAGGAGAAGGGGAGGCGGAGCAATAGTGTGCAAGGACTATCCGAACAGTGGCGGGTGACTCGGCCCCGAGCAGGTGCGTTGAACTCTCTGGACTGCAGCGCTCTTCCCTCACAAGTGCAGGTGTGCCAGACAGGGACCCCTGGCCCACAGGACATTCTTTGCTCTGCCCTCAGCCCTGGGAGTCGGACCTGGAGCCGCTCCTCTAAGCTTTATTTCAGCGAGTTTCAGAATCTTTGGGTCTGGCAAGTGGTTGTGTGAGCAGGCGATTGGAAGGAGGGAGGAACCTGAGGTCAGATATTCATTCCCGTGGTTCCCTGCTGGGGATGGCTCCTGTCCTGGCTGTGTCCTCAATAGGACTTTTTTTTCTGCAAAGGAAATCGTCTCACTACCTCTGCCCTCTCCCTCCCTTTGTCTTTTGGGTCTTGTTGTGGGAACCAACAATCTGACCAGCCCTGGCCTTTTCCCTGCACCTTGTGCAATCTTGACCTCTTGCCTACACCTGTCTTTTTGAAATAAAACCTCTCCACAATAACCCAATTTGAGCGACATCTTTACCTCATCAGACCTTGATTCATACAGTGAGCTCTAGAGCTACAGAAAATTAATTGTCATTTTTATAGGTTTAAGTACCAGTGTCATTCAAGTAAACCATCAAAAAATTTGTAAAGGGGAACAGTTATTGCATGAACTTCTTTTGCATCTCTTCAATTTGACTTTAAATATTGATCAGAATAGGCTAGTGCCATTTTAATAATGGTTCACCTGTGACACATTTAGATAACCTTAGGAGTTTTCTATTCTATATAAAGAAGAAAGAATGAATAATTTAGTAGGAAAAATCCTCATGAACTGACACTTAGGAACAGCTCTTCTGGTATTTTTGGATGTTTTTGAGTAATAGCGCAGGACACTTGCTATTTTAGTGGTTAATTGCAGCATGCAATTTCCATGTCACCACAGTTTCTGAGACTCATCACTCAAAATCAGCAGGGCAATGGTTATGGAGGCCGTCCTCTGCACGTCTTTGTGGAAATCTACTTTTCTAAAACAAACATGTTTGTGGAGCCTGGCTTCCCGATCACTGTCTACAGCTGTCACCTGCTTAAGACTCTTGGGAAGAGCCCTGTCTCAGTTGTTCCCTTGGACCGAGGGGAGTATTTGGTGGCTTCAGTTCACAGTCACCCTCGGCCTCCGGGACCTCAGTCTGGTCGGTGGCCTGGGTAGAAGAGAAAGTGCGTAAACTTCTCACAATAAAGGACTTTCATAAGATTTTCTTATAACATCATTCTGCAGAAATGTGACGTAGCTTTCCTTTATAATTCTTATCACTGTGCTAGGAAGTAAAGCAAAAACCAAACCACAACAAAACAGCAGTTGGTTTGTAGTAGGTCAGAAAAATGTGCAGGAAAAAGACCACAGGTAGGATCATAGATCAGTCAGTTTAGTTAATTCATTCATTTACACATTTTACTGAGCGAGGCTGTGAGGGCATGAGAATGACCAAGACAAGTGTAGTGCACATGTCATGGGCAGAGCCAGCAACCTGAACTTGAGAAAATATTACAAACCCAAATGCAGAGCTTGGAGAGGCACATAGTCGTGGTAACTAACTCACTCAAAATGAGATTCTGAGAGAGAGTGCTGTGCACACAGGAGCTTAAGGCGGGTACGCCTTTGATACTGTCTAGTAACCTGGCACATGTGTGCTGATCAATTTGAAGTCTTGGAACAAACGCCATACTCTCAAAACATAGTTCAAACATGTCATGTTATTACTGAGAGAAGAATAGATGTGGATAGGTCCAGTAGCTCCAGAGTTACAAGGGACACAGTTTAGCTGCCGCAGTGGGTGCAAGCTTATGTAGAGAAAATAAAAGACATCCAAAAATTACTCAAGGTGTCTCTTCAATGGAATGTTGATTTCTAACCCCCTGAAGGTGCATCCCCCGTCTCTTCTGGAGCACGCTGATTTGCCTTGAGTAATTAATACACAAAAGCTTCACCGAACTAAAAATGAATGTCCTTGTTTTTGCAGAAGCATCTCTGGTTTCCCAAAATATAGAAATGAAATGCTTTTTAAAATATAATATTAACATAGACAATATGGATTATTTTTCTCTTGGCACAAGAAGAAATTTGCAGTATTTTCACTGTGAAAATTGCGTTAGACCCACTCTAAATTTGATAAACATTGAACATTTTTTCTATAATACGTTCTCATTTGCGAAGCTGATAAAATATTTAGAAAATAGTAATTCAATAAATGAATTAATGTTGTTTGTTTGTATCTGCTTCAGTATACAAAATGTGGCCAGCCATTTTCTAAATGCTAGAAATGAAAAGATGGATAAACACCTGTCTTCATTGTGTAGGAACTCACATCCTGTCAGTAGAGCATGACACAGGTTTCTAAGTTGATAGGCAGCCCTAGCAAATGTTTTCATCATCACTGAAGAGTTTGTTACGGAAATTAAAACTCTTTTCAAATATATCATCTCATTTCATGCTTGCAACACCTCCTCAAAATAATTATGTCTGTTTTTCACTCCACCATTAGACAACTGGAAGCCAAAATTCACGAAGTCAGGATGTTTTTCTAGGGCTCAGAAAAGTTAGGTGCTTGTGTAGAATGCAAGGAAATACTTGGAGTAAGAGGAGAAACCTGGGTAAAAGTTAAAATATTTAGATGACTAAGGGTAGAAATATGGAAATTAAGAGGGAAAGAAGAAAGACAGCAAACGAGAAACAGTTAAAGGGTTATACGAGTCAGTATAAGGCGAGCCTGAGACGGGCCAACTGCCAGGCGCTTTTTAAAAACCAAGTATATATTTTGCCAAGGACGAAAAGTTACTCCAATACCTGACACACAAAAACAGCAACAGCAGTTTTAAAGCATGTTCAGGAAAAACAAGTGTAACTTTCTATAGAGAACACAGCAATAATACTACATTTGTTAAAGATAAAAATTCTATGCTAACTTTTACAAGTACAGTTGTGTTTTCCAAAAATGGCATAAGACCGGTAATCACAGTTTATAATTTTTAGCAGAGACTATCCAGCTTCGAGGTTCTAGCATGAAATGGAAAAGCAATTTTGGGTTGTTTGTTTGTATCTGCTTCAGTATATAAAAAGAATTTTGCTGAGGTTATTGAAGAAGGTGGTGATAAAAGGTGTGAGAGAAGAAATTCAAAAGGCAGCTTGAGAGGATTAATAAATCATCCAAGTATGTGGCAGTCTGAGTTGAACGTATAAAAATGTCACTGTCAAAGCTGCTTTGAAAGGCAGGATGGTAAAGAACGAGCCTGTGGCATGCTGGGAGTCAGTGCACTTTGTCAGCTTTGAATGGTTTGGCTAAGGGGATGTGAGAAGGGACAAGGGTTTCAAGGGAATTGGAAGAGGCACCTTTACCCTGCTCATTTATAAGCACAAGGGCTCATGAACATTATCCATGTTTATAAGCCTTTGGATCTGATTTGGAAGCAGTTTCAGCATATGCACAAGTCAGAGATTACAATGAATCAGAGCTATCCAGGTGTACCAGGTATACATAGGTGGTAATGAAGCTGGTCTTGGAGAGGGCTTCTTGGCATGGTTGAAATGGCCAAGAGGAAACCACCAACTCAGGTATTTGAGTGAATATCCTAAGAATGCAGGTGTGTACAGGTCCATTCCTTATTTAGATCAGTATGGTAAGATTGTGAAGTGTACAGCAGAAAAATGACAGAATGCCCATGGGATTCATGTACGAGAAAAGCACAAGGCTGTGAAATACTGCATTCTTCTGTAATAGTTCAACCAGAATATTTCAAATATGAAATAATGAGGCTCTTATGAATCTGCGTGACCTAAAAAAGAAGCAGAACTTGATAACATAGTGACAGTAAAGAATGTAAGATTAAGAGCTGTTAAATATGAATTTTTTTTTAGTAAAAATAATTGGTACCAGAAAAAATGTGAATGTTTGTGGATAAAAATATACATTTAGGAGGTGACAGTGCAGAGTGACAGCTGAATATGTCAAGAGCCACTGTCTGTTTATAAAGAATCATGAAGGCTGCAGTAAGGACAGGAGCTGCCCCTGATATTTGCAAGTCACTCAGAAAAAAGGTACAACATGACATACGAAACTGGAGCCCTGTAACACACCTACACAGATAAACACAAACACACACATCGAAGTTGATGCAGAATTACTGCTACGAATAGCCAGTCTCCTTAACTACATTGGACATGTCAGGAAGAATGATCCAAGTGATGAATGTTCTCCCATTCATCAAGGAGTGAATGTTTAGCTAAATGTCTGGGGCACAGTAGATACTCAGCTAATTGTTTATGAATAAAAGCATAACAGGCCGACTTAATAAGTAAATAGGAATGAATAGTTTAAAATATTTGACTTTGATCATTTGGCGAATAAATTATCTTTAGCAGTATTGAAAACAGATAATCTTTATAACTTAGTTGACTTTAATGTTGTACAAAACGGTGACACTCACTGTTATTTTTGAATGATAAGGAAATGAAAGCTTTAAATCCACAGGCTGTTAATAAATTCAGCGTTTTTTTATAGGATGATTTTTGATATTTTAAAAAAATTATTAAGAAATGGAGAGATATGCAGTAATTAAAACCAAAATGAGAACGCAATCCTTTCAGATTATTTTATCATAATTTCAGCTCATTCACCTGATAGCAAAGTAATCATAAAATTATTCCATGAATATCCTCAAAGTCTAGCCGTCTGCTGGCTCTAATCGAAGACATTAATCTCTATCACACATGATTTTTGAGCTTGCTTATTCTAAGCATGTTAATAATCCTGAGGTGTGACTGATCATGTATAGCAAAGTAGTTTCATATTTTCTAGTGCCATCTTTGTTTCAGCCCATGTTTCTAAGGAGAAAATTGAAACTAGTCCATCGCATTGGAATATGACCATCAAGGTGAACTTCTGTGAAGATCTAGCTTTGCAAATACATCACCTCTATACTATTTGCCTTAATTAAGAATTAGTACTTTCATCTTATCCTCTGATGAAAATGAGCTTCTTAAAAGTAAGGATTCTGAATTATTCATCTTATGTTATTTGTCTGTAGCGAGGCACATTCTAGAGAATCATTTAATTTTCATTAAATTAAGCAAATACAAGATGCAGAAAATCTTGTAAGTGTGATGGGTAATAAAGACCTATCCTGAAATTTTACATGGCATAAAACTTAAACAGTAATTTTTAGCTGGAAACAATCACATTGGTAAAGATTTTCTATAGAAGTTTTAAAGGTAGCTTTTCCCCTCTCTGCCTATTCCGTAGAACATTACTTTCAGGGATTTTTAATGTGGGTTTCTCTCTCTTAGGAATCTAAGCTTCTTAGAGTTTTTAATATATAAGGTTAACATGCATGGCCTTGACCAAGGAGGGTTATATAGTGCACTGCATTCTCAATAACTATTTTATTCCCAAATTTCTTTTCTTATTCAACGTATTTTAGAAAAGCTTCCTATAAATGATATGTAAATTTCACATCAGTTGATTTAGCTTTTACTAAACAGGATATAGATGTATTTTCTAAAGTGTTAATAAGGAATTTTTTTCCACATAATATTCATATAACTCAGAAATTTCACTGAATTTCCATTTTATGCTGACTCTTTAAAAAAAGAGAAAAGACATGCTTGTGTTATTTCTGAAAGGGTAACGTTCTTTGTCCACATCAAGTGTGGAAGTTCTCTAGAATGCGTAAAGGATCAGCCAAATGGTCCACCTCCCTGAATATTTATTAACTTTCACTACTAATATATATTTTATGGTATAATATGTTTTTATACTTTTACATATGATATTATATATTTATATATTATACACATATTTATGCATTATTTTTTAAAGAAAACAAATATTTTATGTGTGCACAAAATGACAAATCTATCGATAAACATTAAGTAGGTTATATATTAATTATGATCATAATTGTGGACTTTCTGTAATTTTTACATTTTCAATTGCAAATCATTAAGAATATCTAGTTCCAAATAATTATCATATAACTGAACTAAAGAAGAAAAACAGCTTTGTGTTAAATAATCCCAAACCAACCCAGAAATTTGGGATTTAGAAACATCCAGCAAGTAAAATTTAAAACTTTTGTTGTTAATTTTATATTTTGGTTAGATTTTTTGAAGTTTAATTTCTAACATGATGAGAATTTAAACTGCAAGATTATATATACATATATATATATTTAGTATAATTCCACATGAAATTGTTTTATGTCCTCTTGAAAAAAGGCTGAAAACCATGTTTTCTAATTCCTACAAAGGAAGAATAGTAACCCAAAAGTTCTGTTTAAGGTCAAAGACTATTTAGTTGAAAAGGCAGAGTTTAAAAAAAGAATAGCAAGAAGCAAAGAAAACACAATGAAAAAGGAAATTAGCAAGTTCTTTAAAAGGAGGAGAGAAAAATGGAAAGTTAGGTCATCAAAGATTTAATTGACTAGTAATGTTAAAGAGAACAAAGCTATCAAATAGTTTGGAACTTTTTCAGTGATCCCTTTGGTACTTCACTCAGGATGTTAACACATCTTCCCACGTGTTTTTAATTCTAATAGGCAACTCACGGAAAGGCTATGAGTAAACTCTGTACTTTAGAGAATGCTTGAAAGTTATTGGAAGTGTCATTGAATAAGAAAATCTATTTTATTTACTCACGAAACCATGATGCACTGAAGTCTGTTTTAGAAATATCTTTCCTTAATATGTAGAGGTCTTCTTGAGCATGGAACTGATACCACTATTCTGTGTATTTATGAATAATTTACTATGTGTAAATAATGTTAAATAACTTGTTGAAATTTAAGAATTTTAGGCAGGAAATAGCTATATCACATATGAAGGGTACCACCTACTCCTCATCCGTACTTAACAATGAAAGACTAAGTGGGTTACAAGAACTAAACAACTACTTTTGAATTTTAGGTAGAAATAATCAAGTGAATATTTTCAGCAACTTTGGCTAATGTTGGAGATTATCATGATTATAAGAAAAAGGTGGCTTTTGAAGTGAGAGCTATTTGGAGTGCCTACATTGGTAAAATTACCCACTGAGAGTTAGTCACCCATCACAGTTCAGGTCAAACTAAGTGACTGCCTGTTCCCAAACATAGTTTGGGAACTCAGAAACTGACCGGTCACATTCAGATTAAAGGAACAGTTTTTTAAGGGTAAGAATTATAATTTTAAACTCTGAAGATTTCTGTATTTTTCAATCAGTTGTTGTTGCTCATAAATTTTATTGGTAGTTGAATTTAGAAATTTATGACCCTACTTCCAAAAAAAGTTTGACTCCATTTTCTTCTACCTGGTTGTCAGATATTAAAGATGGAGGGAAGCTTACTCTGAGAATAACTCAAATTGTCCATGTGTGTTCTTAATAAGAGCTTTTTGGAGATCTCAATTTGTGGGAAAAAAATTAGCAGTCAGTAATTTTGTTCACATCCTAAATTTTTTCAGCCTATCAAGTAATATCATTTAAATGTTAGAATATTTCCACATTTTAACCCTATTCCTTAGAACGAGTCTCATTATTGGTAAATATGTTTAATTTTATATTGTAAAAGAAAAATCAAGCACCACAGTAGTTAGATAACTTACCCAATCATACAGTATTTGCCATGTCAGAGCCATGCTTTTAGAAATAAGTTAGTATCCCCTTCACTAAGGGCTCACTCTTGGTCAGACACTTTTCAGAAGGTTCTGCACATATTGTCTAATTTTATTCTCAGAATAATCCTGTGAGATATGTATTATTGATTCTATTTTCAGTTAAGGAAACTGAGGCTCAAATAATTAACGTAGCTGGCTGACAGAAACACGACCCTTCGGAGAGGCTGTCGGACTCGCGCCGACCTCAGTCTAACTCCGTCCCGTCTGGTCTTCTCTTGGTGAACAGGTTCCTCGGGTCATTTTCTCAGATGTCTTCCCAGGGACAGCTCTTGCAGTCCTCGCTTTCTCAATGCATCGTCTCTTTATATGTGTCTCCCCACTCATGAAAATGAAAACAAACAAAAAAAAACCCCAGCACCCTATAAAGATTTAGCAATGGCTAAAATACGTAATAAGGTGTACTATCATGTGGGAACAGAGTAAAGTTCTCTTCTTAGAAAAGGGGAAACATGAAAATATATTGGGATATGAAGTCAAAGCAGAGTGGCTTAGTAAGAGTCCAAGAATTTTCCAATGGTGATGCTTTTGAAGAATCCAGTAGCATAAACACAGTGACCTTCCGTGGCACCCCTGGACCGCTAAGCTGCCACCTGCCCGCACGTGATACATCTGAAAACCTACCCGGTAGCTTTAAGATGCTGATGCAGTTCTAAGATAGCCTCACAAGGAAAGCAGTCATCACCTGATATACAAATGGATGTGTGATCTAGAATATTCTGACATGAACCAACAAACTAATTCCTTGTCAGAAGGTCCAGAGCATTTTAGGACACGGGAACGCCATCTAATAATCGGTTACTGCTGTAGAGCACGAAGCAGGGCTGGTGTCTGACTTGGCTGCCCAACACTGGACACACCGCGGCACGCGGGAGTCCTGAGCCCTAGGCTGAACCTCCATCTGGCCCTGGAGGTAAGTGGCAGGAAGTCAGAAGTCACTTGTGCCTCTAGTTACAAGCGCAAGGTGACTCTAACATTAGAACCACTGCCACAAAAGGTCATGTGCTGGGGACTTCAATTCTGTTACCATTCGTCTCGTTTCTGTTCACTTTGTTTCTGCAGGAGAGAAGCGCGTCGTGGTGGACTTTGTCCCTTGCTGTCCGCACGTCCCTCTTCTCTCACCCGCGGTGGACCTTGTCCCTTGCCGTCCGCACGTCTCTCTTCTCTCACCCGCGGTGGACCTTGTCCCTTGCCGTCCACACGTCTCTCTTCTCCTACCCGCGGTGGACCTTGTCCTTGCCGTCCACACGTCTCTCTTCTCTCACCCGCGGTGGACCTTGTCCCTTGCTGTCCGCACGTCTCTCTTCTCCTACCCGCGGTGGACCTTGTCCCTTGCCGTCCACACGTCCCTCTTCTCTCACCCGCGGTGGACCTTGTCCCTTGCCGTCCGCACGTCTCTCTTCTCTCACCCGCGGTGGACCTTGTCCCTTGCCGTCC
>CAUYON010213524.1:0-11600 GCA_963573935.1 Arctocebus calabarensis
TTATTTTTTTTATTTTTTTTATTTTTGTAGAGACAGAGTCTCACTTTATCACCCTGGGTAGAGTGCCGTGGCATCACACTGCTCACAGCAACCTCCAGCTCTTGGGCTTAAGCGATTCTCTTGCCTCAGCCTCCCTAGTAGGTGGGACTGCAGGCGCCCGCCACAGTGCCCGGCTATTTTTTTTGTTTTGCAGTTCGGCTGAGGCTGGGCTTGAACCCGCCACCTTCGGTATATGGGGCTGGTGCCCTGCTCGCTGAGCCACAGGAGCCGCCCCTCTTCATTACTATTTTTATAATAAAAATAATAATAGATATTATTTAGCATGTATTTACTGAACTATTTGACAAGTCCTATGAATAACTGGATAATGATAAAAGATACTATAAATAAAAGAAAGACCTGCCAAAAATATGACTACAGTATCCTCTGGGTGTGTGGGAAAACCAACTACATATTTCACTTTTTACAGTCTGCATAAGCCTGGATTAAGCAGTGTAAGAAGAAATGCCCTGGGGTCCGGGATGACAGAGAATCAGGTGCTCTGTTCCTGGCCTAACCACCAATTGACTTAAACTTATTTGTTCAATAAATTAGGGATAATAGTGCCTACTTTGCAAGATAATTAGGAGAGAATTATACCAGACCATGGTTGTAGAGAAGCTGACATGCTACCTAGAAAGTCTAGATTTATAGACATTTAAAGCAAGTTTAAAGTCATTAAATCCATTTGCTTTCTACTCTAGACAAAACTAATCTGGCCATTTCTAACATGGGATTGCTCTTTGGCAAGAGTAGCGGGATAGCAAGAAAGCCAGAGGTGTAGTTTTTGACAGGCTCATGGTGGAGGCTATTCCAGGCAGATTTCTCAAGTCTTCACAGCACCATGGGTTAAAGGAAGAAAAATATTGATGTTTTATTGAATTACTTCTATAGGTCAGATCACATATCACTGCTGTGCCCTAAACAATGAGCTGGTGCAGGAGGAATGCACAGCTGAGACTGATGAGATAAACCTTCCACAGCCTCAACTCCTCCAAGATCCAGCAAATTGCTTCCTTTATTTAATTACAAATTAATTGAAAACACTCCCATGCTGATAAAACAATACTGGTCCCCGATTTGTTGATAATAGCATAATCCTCCTGTAATAGTCCCACAGACACCATCACATGATTATGTCATCAATTTTACACTTGAAGGGTCTGGATAAACATGGCTGCCTGAGGTTCAGGAAAGGATAAACACACAGAGAGGTATGCTCTAGGAAGGGTAATTTAAAGGTAAGTTTGGTGGTAGATGGTCCTGGATTGATTCCTAGTTCTGCCAGTCATTAGCTGGGAGATGTTTTGTAGCTTTTGGAGTACTTGAAGATTAATAAATATGTTAGAAGGACTAGCACTGTCCTTGTTATATGGTGCAGGATTCATTGATGTTCGCTGCCTTCTTTTTCTTTTTCTCTCTCTCTCTGCTCTTTTATGCACTTAAGGGAACTCTTACTTTTCTATCAGTTCAGAAGTTCATCTTTGATTCCAGGGTATCAGTAACTATAATAAAATCCTCTCCAGCATTGAGAGCCCCTGATCATTCTGGTGGTCGCAGCTGCCAGGGCCATTTCCAACCCATGGACGCTTCTTCCTTTCTGCAAGATTCTTATGCTTGATCCCAGACTTTCATGCCTTCTGGAGTAGGAAATGGATCCTATTGGGGGAAGTGGGCACCAACATTACTATCTTGGCAATATTGTTCTTTCTGGGTAAGCAACTAGAGAAATATGATTGCAATTAAGGATGAGTATTTCTAATAGCAAGGAAACAGCATTCTAAAGCAAAGCACTCACTTTAAAAGAGGGAGTAAAAATGAGTTAATCTCAGGGCGTGAAGGACTTTGAAACCTAGGACAGGATATATTTTGCCCTTTAGAATAAATGCCATCTCCCTCTTATGATTATCAGAATAATAAAATTTCATTCTTCCTAGAGGAAGAATAACTTAATTTCATGCACTTTTAGATAGAGCAGAAAGTGAGATGCTATTCCTTTATCTCAGTGGTTAAAACTTTGAAAACAGCACAGATGAAAACCAGACACTGACTTTGCCTATATTAAGAGAGAGGATGGACTGGCCTCTCATACTTTTTGCCTTAAAGAAGGAAAAAAGGCATGGCATGTCCACAGAACAGAGAGGCACATTTCTTTGAGACTAGAGATTTCGAGTATCAGAGTCCTCAGAACATTTTCTTCTCTCTTATCACTCCAAATCCCCAACCTCCAGAAGAAGGCCCAAGACAGTGAGGAAGGCACAGAATTCAATCTTCATTTTGTGTGCCATTTTTGACAGTCATTTTTAAGATTGTCTGGAAGAAAATGAGCTCTGTTTAACAGTAGAGCAAGGGAGTAGTCAGATGTGGGGAGGTGAACAATCTTTAAGTAAACCCTTGAACGAAATTAAGAAAACATGTTAAAGCAGGAGTCAAAGGACTTATGGAAAATATGAACACTTGGGGGCACAACAAACAACGTGCTTCCTCCCCTCTGCAGCCTGTGGCTTACACTTTTCCATGGTGGTCTTCGTGTGGCCCCTCCGACTCTCCTGTAGGCCAGGAGGAGTCTGAGGGCAGGTGTCAGTCTTCTTCATCACTGAACTTCTTTCACCCTGTGGATGCCTGACATATAGAAGAAAACTAGTAAATTTTCGCTGTGTGAAAGAGCTGGAGAAAGAGAGAAGAAAGAAAAAACATAGAAAAAGAAACTGGAGCATCCCAAAGTCTTCCAATCATAAGAATATGTTAGCTTCACATTTAATCAGAAAGCAAAAGCTGGTTTTTCATGTACTACAAGCAAAGATAGAATGTGTTTCGATTTGATGGTCAATAAGTAAACATGACCTCATACAACTATTTAAGCTGAATGTAGACATCACTAAAAGTCACAACAACCCATGGCATTAATGCAAACAATAGTTCACTGAGGTGAAGATAAAGTCAACTTCTCAAATTTAAAGCATGTTTAGACTGAGCCTATCCCCATTACCCTGAATAACTAATTTGCTCTATGAATTAGATCTTCTAATTGGTAGAGCCAAGATAAAATATTGATGGCAGAATTCAGCAATACAAAAATCTTGCTAGATCTCATCTTGCTAAAATCAGAGAAAGTATCAGAATAATTTTTGATTTATCTCACTAATGATTTTAAATCCTTATAATGTATAGGATCAATACTTTTGGTCCAAAGCATCATCTGTATAAACCAAGGAGAATAGGTTTTTATTAGTTATTTAATAGAATGTGTTCAGCTACAAGTATCTTACCACCTGTGTAGTGTTTAAGGAAATACATTAGCTCACATCAATGAAAGCTCAAAGTTAGAGCAGATTTCGGAGTTAGCCATCCAATGGCTTGTTCTTGTACTCCATGATTCTTGGCATTTTCCTCTGCTGTGCTGTTGGCCAAGCCAGTTTCATCCTAAATCATAGTTTCTATCGACAATGAGATGGCTGCTTGTAGCAGTTGAAGCTATTCAATTCACCTAGCTGCAGAGAGAGATAGCCCTCCTTTAGCTTTTTTTTTAAGATAAAAGAAAAACTTTCCCTCAAACCCCTTCTCAAATCTCATCAACTAGAATTAGGTAATATATTAATTTCTGAATCAATCCCTGGCAAAGGGGGCTGAGATTTCTGTAAGATCCATTAAGCTCACTCTTGGAGTCCCCTTGTAGGGACTGCTTCCCCTAGATCTTATGAGCAGCAGGGGAGAAGGGAAAGACCTCAATTTAGTGATATCTGTTTGAAATAAAGAAAAGAGTGTGAGGGAAATGAATGCTGACCTGGCAAACTAGAGATAATATGGAGGACAGAGCTGTACCAAGCATACATTCTGACGGAAGGCCAGAAGTTAGAATATCTGATAAAATTAAGGCTTGAACACAATGTTCCCATCCTAAATTTATTTGGGGGGATAAGAATAAATTGGAAATTGTTAAAATCATTATTTATGAGCCGAGTGCAGTGGTTCATGCCTATAATCCTAGCACTTGGGAGGTCGAGGTGGGTGGACTGCCTGAGCTCACAGGTTCAAGACCAGCCTGAGCCAGAGTGAGACCCCTGTCTCTTAAAATAGCTGGGCATTGTGGTGGGCACCTGAAATCCCAGCTACTCAGGAAGCTGAGGCAAGAGAATTGCTTGAGTAAGAGTCTCGGGTTGCTGTGAGCTGTGACACCATAGCACTCTACCAAGGGTGACACAGTGAGATTGTCTCAAAAAAAAAAATCATTTGTTATTACTTAAGGTACTCTTGGTTCATATCCACAAGAGGATAGAAGATTACATTTGTTGAAAAGATTTATGCAGAATGGTTGCCTCACACTCTCCATGCAATTGAATTGAAGCAGGAGAAGTCTGAAAATCTTTCGAGTAATTGATAGAGAATTCAAAGCAAGGGGATGATGGGTAGTGAAAATGTCATGCATGGAGCAGGACCATTACTGACATGACAGACATCAGCTTTCCTCCTAATGCAATAGGAGAGCATTCTGGAGCATTCCTTTAGGAAAGACTATGTTATATATACTCGGGATGGCAAAGAAGATGATATTGTCTAAAGAAAATGTGGAAAAAACTTTTTTAGAGAGCTTGGACTTAGAAAGTGCTGGATGACAGTATACTTTGCTTATGCTTTCCATGTTGTGTGTACACAAGCGTGATCATGATAAAGAACTATGTCTAAATTACTAAAATAAATTTTAAAGTAAAAACAAACATTCTAAATGATAAGGAATGAATGTTGGTGGCTAAATTTAAAAGTTTGTCATTAAACGTGGAAAAATTTGTTTGTAGAGATATTAACTATTAGATTACTCCCAAGGTATAATACTGATACTCATTTGTGATACCATATAGATGCCCATTATTAACCAAGGTCAGTGGAGAAGCAAAGTTTTTTTTGGAAAGCTCAAATGACAAAGGTTTTACGTGTCTCTAATAGCATAATAACTAAGATCAAAACTTATCTTTCCTTTATCTCCTTAATTTGAAGAATTGGCCAATGATTATGTAATTGTTGAAGCAATCCCTCAAACGAAAGACTTGTGCACTGCTTGAAGAGTAGACTTTGTTATTCTCATTTATAATTACTTGTTAATACTTTTGCAATCACTTTTTACTGTTCTCAATTGCTTGAGATATTTTTTTTCTTTTGACCTATACATGTAGCTGCATCAAGATAACTTAATTGCCTCTGTCTTTTCACCTATACCTTAAGATCATTACTCTAATTGAGTGATAGAGGGTTCTTTACTGTGGGATTTATGAAAGAAATACTGCATACTCAAAGCACTTCAGTTGATTAGTTTGCAGTAGGTTCTAGCAAACTATTTAAGCAAACATTGTTTTTGCTAAGTTCTACTGAGTATTGCCATCCACAACATATAAACTTTGTTTTTTTGTTGTTGTTATTGTTGGAACAGCACTTTAAACTTTTACTAGCTGTGATTTCATCTTCTCTGAACATTTTTTTTATGTTATAAAGTATGTATAAAATCAGTTGGCTGATGGCAGTGGCTCTCTAGTCAGCCTGTGATTCTGTTATTCTATGCTGTGCTGCAATTTCTTTCTGAACATCCCATTTAAAGGTGTGAATAAATGTCTAATTTCATTCACTTTGATTATTCCTTTATCTATGCAATTGTCTGGCATATTTCTAGTCTATAATAAGTTCCTCAATTATATTTACAGCATTGTCAGTTGTATAAGACCCCAAAATCTCCTGACAGAAGAATACAGCAATAGCATTGGTTAATTCGTCTTTAATTTACCATTAATTGTCAAAAGTGAAACAAGACTTGCTTTTGTATTTGCAAACTGTCTATAACAATGTGGACAGTTATCATGAAAGGTGTGACTCCTTTATTGAGTAATTGGAGTTTTGTTTGACTAGTATGTCAGATTTTCTTGAACATTAGGCACATTAAATAACAAACATATATAATGTTATTCCTAAATTTGTAATTTAACAACTTTAGTATGTGTCGATTAATCTCACTATTTCTATTTTAAGTTGTAATTTAACATTTTAAAGTGGCACTTTCACTATGTTGAAGATTTTTTTTTTTTTAAGGAAGCTGAGGATTCATATTTGGTTCCAAGCCACAAGACAGGATTATAGAATTTGAGGTTGAAAATACCTAGGATCATTCTAGAAATGCCACAGATTATCATGAACATATTACAGAATATTATTTTACCATCTTAGGAAATCTGCAAAGACTGAATGAAACCACATGAGACCAAGTT
This sequence comes from Arctocebus calabarensis, assembly GCA_963573935.1. NCBI lineage: Eukaryota > Metazoa > Chordata > Mammalia > Primates > Lorisidae > Arctocebus > Arctocebus calabarensis. Next base: position 6,288 of record CAUYON010213524.1, read on the forward strand.
ACAGTTACTTTTATGCAAAACAGGATTTAAGACCCCTATGCTACCACAGGTAAGATGATGCTAGCAGAGGTGCTGAGAACTTGCTGGGCCTTCTTAATGTCAACAGAAACTCCAAGACCATATCTTTAGATGAGAGAGATTTCGCATCTTTTATCCCTATGTTAAACTCACCTTTCTCTCTAGTTCTTCTCTAACCATATTCAAAGTTTATTACTTGATTTCTACAGCTGGAATCCTAAGAATTCCCACTCAGACTGTTTTCAATTAATCATTTCTTTAATGCATATTTGAGTTCCACCTTTTCATCTTCATGGTTGTGTCTTGGTCATAGTGCTAAACACATTTTAAGGTCTTTGTAGTTGGCTCTGGTAAAAGCTCTAGTGTGATTCCATTAAATTATGAATTCTTCTTGTACTTTGGCTCTACAGCCACAACATTAAAGACAGAAAACTTAAAAATGAAGAAAGAATAATTTCTAGACAGGAGACTGTTGTAAATAATGATATATTTACATCTTTTGTAAAGTCTGCCTTCTAAGAGGGGAACACAGATTCTTACTGTATTTTACAAATAATATTTTCTTTAGTTTATCTGTTTCCCCTCAATAAAGAAAGGATACTGGTGCCATGTAGGTAAGTCTATGCCAATTCACCAAAAGACAATTCCCTGAAAACCGATTTGCCAAGTGGATAATTCACTACATTGGATTATCTTTTAAAAACTGTTTATAATGTTAATAGTAATTTGTGACAGCTTTTGAAACAGCTTCATCTTCTGTGAAGCTTTTGTGATTTATTTTTATTTTGTAGTCATAGCAGCATAATGAGGAATGTTCAATTTGTCCCCGGCCAGGTCCCTGCTGCTATAACTGAAGGGAGGTAGGGAATAGAGGGGGAAGACTTGTCAGAGAGCCAGGACATGGCTCCAGACCGAGCTGTCAGTCCCAGAGGTGGAGTGACTGAGCCAGAGACCATAGGGCAGGGAAAGAAAGAGATAGAGGGACTATTGTTAAACATCCCCCTGACTATATTTTCCCCTCATTTTCAGGTTTATTGAGTATAATTGTCATGTAATAATCTGCACACATTAAAAATGTCCAATATGAAACATTTTGACTGGGAACACAACTGTGAAATCATCACTACAATCAAGATCATGAGCATATCCATCCTTCCCAAAAGGTCCCCAACTTAACAGTAGTTTGACTTACAATTTTTTGAATTTACTATGGTGCTGGAGAAATACTCATTCATTAGAAACTGTACTTTGAGTACCTGTACATTCATTCCATTTTTCACTTTAAGTATAGGATTGCATAAATTACATGACAAGGTCAACAGTTTATTATAAAATAGGGTTTGTGTTAGATGATCTTGCCCAACTGTTAACTGGCATAGCTGTATTGAGCACTTTTAAGGTAGGCTAGGCTGAACTATGATGTTCAGTATGTTATAGTAGTGGGTATATTACAAGAATCTTATTTAAGGTGTTTTCAATTTAGAAAAGTTGTATTGGGATGAACCCTCATTGTAAGCCAAGAAGTATCTGTATATGAAGCTATTTGAAGCTTTTCCACAGATAACTGATAAGGTAATTTATGTTCTTTTCAAGGTTTCTGTCTTTTTTCTCTCTATGCTTCATTCTGGATAGCTAATACTGTTCTCTCTTCAAGTTTATTGATTTTTTTTTCTCTTGAAGTGTCTAATCTACTCTTAATCCCATCCAATGTATTTTTCATTTCAGACATTATATTTTTCATTTGATGTTTGATGTGGGCTTTTTAAAGATATGTATCTTCCATGTCATGACTTAACTTTTCAAACATATGGAAAATATTTATAATAATGGTTTAAAGTTCTCTGCTAACATTAACATCTGTGTAACTTCTAAGTTGGTGTTTTATTTGTCAGTTTTTTTACACATCGGGCAAATCTTTTTGTTTTGTTTTGTTTTGTTTGTTTTGAGGCAGGGTATCTATTGCATGAGATAGAGTTCAGTGATAACTTCAGAGTTCATTGCAGTGTTAAACTCCTGTGCTTGAGTGAGCCTGCCTCAGCCTCCTGAGTAGTGAGGCCTGCAGGTGCACATCACCACGTTAGGCTATTTTTTCCCATGTTTTTGTAGAGAGGGGGGTCTTGCCATGTTGCCTAAGCTGGTCTCAAATTCCTGCCCTCAAGCAATCCTCCTGCCTAATATTTAGTAATTTTTAGTCATATGCAAGACTTTATGAACTTACCTTGTAAAGTGGTGAATTCTTTTATATCTCTGTAAATATTCTTGAGCTATCCACATGGACACAGTTATTTGGTAACTGTTTGATTCCCATCTCTCCCCTATCCCCTGCCCCAAGGTCTTGCTTTTAATCTGGTTCATGCAGAAGTAAATGGTCTTTTGAGGTAATACCCTTCTGGTTCCCTGTTAAATGCTTATAACTTAAGACATTTTTCTGTCCTTTGTCTAGTAGGAACATGCACCATTTCCTACCCTCCGTGTATAGTTATTATATTGAACAAGCTTTCCTTGTATAATATAAAATCAACAAGTAGACATTTTTCTCTTGCTTCCTCTTATCCCTCTAATTTTGGTCAGAGAAGCTTTTCCCTTGCTTCTTTATTAAAACTTGAATAAGTTCCATGTACTAGTAAACTATTGCTGCTGTAACAATTTACTACAGAGTTAGTGGTTTAAATAACATATATTTATTGGTTTAGAGTTCTAGAGAGCAGAAGTTCTCTGGAGGCTAAGAAAAATTCTGTTTCCTTGTCTTTTCTTGCTTTTAGAGGCTGCATAAATTCCTTGGCTTGTGGTTCCACTGCCCATCTTCAAAGCCAGACACTTAGTACCTTTTAATCTCTTGCTGTCCTGTTTCTGCAGTCACATTGCCTTCTGTGTTTGTGACCTTCCTATGTGATTTTATAGGGACCCTTGTTATTACATTTGATCAATCTGGACATTCCTGGATAATCTCTCCATTTCAAGATTCTTAACTTAATCTCAACTACAAAGTCCCTTCTGCCATTTAAGTAACATATTCACAGGTACCTAGGATTATGATGTAGATATCTTTGGGGGGACCACTGTTTAGCCTCCTGTATCCATTATTTCTCTGGCCACTCTTAGGTAATTGTACGACACCCTTCAAAGTTTTGATTTAGGAATTAAAAGTTAGAGCTAACTTCATTTAAACTTGATACTTCTACCCTTCCACATTTAGGACCTCTTTGAGCAGGAAATATCCAGAAGGGAGTCCAGAAGGGAGGTACAATTGGCTATAGTCAGTCCCAGAAGGGAGGTACAATTGGCTACAATCCTCTTTCCTCCTGTCATTAGACTTCTTCTCTAACCAGTGCTTCTAATTTCCTCAGTATTAGACTGCAGGAGAGGAAGGCAGAGCTAAGAGAAGTAGGGAAGCTAAGTGGTCCAGAGTAAAAAAAGTCTGTCAATCTAGCAGATATTTAAATGATTCTTCCCTACCTAGATACTTTTGGGAATGATTTGTTGACTCCATGCTTAGCCATCACTAGGGTTCTCTCATCTGAAGTCCATCTGGATTACTATATTACTTCTTGAATAACATCTACGCTTCCAGTAATCTACCTCAAGCTTTCCTGCTGCTGATGTCTAATTTTCTGTCCAAGTAATCCTCTCCAGTCATCTGGTTCACAGAAAAGGCAAAAATCCTTTGCCCTGGGATGTAATTAATTCCCATACCAATGCCCTCTTTTCCATTTTAGCCAACCTCTGTTCATTTATATTCCTCAGATGTGGTTCAAACAACAAGCCATTATGTTCCTCAAAATTCAAAGAACTTATGTTAAGATTTCATATTGATCTATTCAAAACCCCTCTCTCTGGCTTTGGGCTTAGGAGGTAGTACTGTCCCTTCTCTCTCACTTGCAGGGGCATGTGAAAGACACATAAAAAGTTCTCTTCAAATATATACGGCTTGACCTTTTATATCCTTGATGCAGGTGAGTAATAGAGTTCTGTACAGAGATTTGGACTTTTTTTTTTTGCAAGTTGTACAAATTGGAACCAGTTGTTTCTTGTTGTCTATCATGGTTAATTTTTTGCATCAACTTGACTTGGACAGGGAGTGCCCAGATTAAACACTACTTATAGATGAGTTCAGAATGTGAACTGGTGGGATGAATAAAGCAGATGGCCTTCTCCAATGTGGATAGGCATTGCTATATCCCTGAAGGTCCTGAACAGAACAAAAATGCAGAGGAACCAGGAATTAGTTCTTTGCCTGACAGCTGAACTAGGACATCAGTATTCTTCCTGCTCTTGACAGGAACTTACCACCATTGATCCTCTTTCTCAGCACTACACCACTAGTTTCCCCGTGTCTCCAGCTTGCAGACAGCAGATTATGGGGCTCCTCAGCTTCCACAATCATGTGAGCTGATTTCTTTTACTAAATCATATTTGTGTGTGTGTGTGTGTGTGTGTATCCTTGGTTCTTTTTCTGTGGAAGATTCTGACTAATATAATGTTTCAGCGTAGACTTCCACTTGAACATTCTGTTACATTTGTCCAACAGCCACCACACTATCTGGCATAAGGGAAGCACTCCATAAACACTCATTTCCTTCTTTCAGTGGAATCTAGTGCAAAAACATAATTATGGACACATAATTAATTTAGTCAAGTGTTTTGAGATTTTCCAAGTAGAAAGCCCAGAGAAGATGTAAAACACTACTCTCATCTTTTCATTTTTGGGCAGCTGGTAGGCATCTTATACAAGGTACTGACACCTTCTGATGTCCTTTTCTCTGGGACCATTCTGATGATAGGAAAACACAACTTGATATTACTCAGAGCTGTAAGATTTATTTTTGTCCAGGCAACCTGCACATCAAACTGATCATCTTGGTTCCTTTGTGTCTTATGATATTTTAGAAGCACACAGCAAGTAAACCAAATTTAGAGAACTTATCATTAAAGTTACTAACCTGGAAACTTAACCTATCACTGTGCTTAGGGTATGCCATGATTTAATTGAATTAGAACACAAAAATTACATTATTTGACAACTTCTCTGTGGTAGGCAAGCAATGGGGGATGGTTGATCTAAGTTTACTTGTGAGACAGCTGCCAAGTAATTTAATGTCTGGTTATTTCACTCATCTGATGCCGGAATTGGATGGATCAGCCAAGACTCTCTTAAGATTGATCTATATAGAAGATCAATCCCTTGGTTTTCTTGGCATTGAAGATCTAGCACAAGAATATTAGGAAATGGGCAAGGGAGGAGAGAAGAGGGGGGAGTTTGGGGTGGAGGGAAGGTAATTGGTGGGGCCACACCTA
>CAUYON010213525.1:0-15675 GCA_963573935.1 Arctocebus calabarensis
AGAAAAGGAAACACTTCTGGTGGGAATGCACACTAATTCATTCCTTTTGGAAGGATGTTTGGAGAATACTTAGAGATCTAAAAATAGACCTGCCATTTGATCCTATAATTCCTTTACTAGGTATATATCCAGAAGACCAAAAAATCACATCATAATAAAGACATCTGTACCACAATGTTTATTGCAGCCCAATACATAATTGCTACATCGTGGAAGAAGCCCAAGTGCCCATCGATCCACAAATGGATTAATAAATTGTGGTACACGTATACCATGGAATATTATGCAGCCTTAAAGAAAGATGAAGACTTTACCTCTTTCATGTTTACATGGATGGAGCTGGAACATATTCTTCTTAGCAAAGTATTATTCTTATTTTTAACTTATCAGCCTTAAGTGATAGTCTGTAGTTATAAAGGAAGCCCTAATGCCAAGCTATTCATTTTGACAGACTGGATTCTGTATGTTCAAGAAGATGGTATAGTTTAAACAGAGATCTTAGTAAAAGAAGCAGATGCTTATGCCTTCTATACCTTTGATCATATGTTTTATGATGGTTGCATGATCTGAAGCAAACCCTGTGGAGACCAAGTTTGAATATCATCATCCTTTCAACAATAAACAGCATTATCTCAGTGTACCTAGACATCATTGAGCAGTTTTGATATTTTTAGTGATCTAAAAAACTAGAAAAAAATTAACTGTAACTGGGTGGGGGAAATAATCCAATTCTAAGTGTAAATAGTGATTGTAAACATGCTTGTGTCAGTTTGTGATCCAGAAAAAAAATTGTTTTCCACTCTCTTTTTAGCTCTTTTGAAATGTGTTATTTAAGTATAAGAAAAAAACAGTCAACATTAAAAGAGGAGCTGTGGAATTGGCTTACTGAACTTCTGTAACTACAGTTCTGAAGATTTTAAGCAGCTCTTCCTTGAATATAGTTGTGTGTGGAGCGGCACACCCATTACTGTTGGGTGTACGTGGAAAGCTTCACAGGCCAGAGGAAATGGCCGCTCTCAGTGTCACTAGTCTTTCTCGTTTCTGAGACCTAGACAAGATTGCTCCGTGTGCTTTGTCCACTCAGATTTCACAAACAAAATGAGACTCCCTCCCCGATACCCTCTGTCTTCATTTTCAAGTCACAGCTGTATTTTGACACCTGGTGTCAGGATTAGTCAAGCCCACTTTATAGATTTTAACCAAAAATAGACAATAAAAGCAAACACAAACAAACAAAAATGCCCAGCAGGTAAAATAAACATTTCTAAGAATTTAATTTCTAAAATTTCATTTGTCTTTTGAAATCTAAATCGGAAAACTAGAAAATCTGAAAATTGAACTCTGTGCTGATTATTAGCAATGAGAAAGAAAGGAAATAGCTGAGAAAAGATCATAGAAAAATAAAAAGACATGTGAGTGCAGAGAGAGAATTTTGCTTTTATTTTAAGTACAGTTGAAGCTGTAGATTTATTCATTAAAAGTTATATAGAAATCCGAATGTTAAGAAATTATAAAAGTAAGGCCAGGTGCAGTGGTCTATAATCCCAGCACTCGGGAGGCTGAGGCAGGTGTATTGCCAGAGCTCATGGGTTCGAGACCAGCCTGAGCCAGAGCAAGACCCTGTCTCTAAAAATATCCTTGTGTTACAGTAGGTGCCTTTAGTCCCAGCTGCTTGGGAGGCTGAAGCAAAAGGATCACTAGAACCGAAGAGTTTAACCTTGCTGTGAGCTAAGACACCATGGTCACTCTACCAAGGGTGAACAAGTGAGACTCTGTCTTAAAAATAAAAAAAGAAAAGAAAAGAAAAAAGTATACCTACTGTGACAATTGGCCTCAAGGGAAGCTTTCCTAGAAAACACTTGTTCAGATGAATTTTTTTTATCTATTGGAAAATGTTTATGTGCATATTTTTTCATTTGATAAACCTCCACTGAATACTATTTGGTCTTTATACCTGGAATGGACCTTAGAATTCTTCTTATCCCCATTTTACAGCTAATAAAAGTGAGGGGCCGAAGATTATATGCCTGGTACCCAAGCAAAGCAATGACAGAACTTACATTGGAACCTATGTCCTTTTTGTTTTAAACCAGATCTTTATTCAGTTACTCTGCCTTGGCCTTCATCCTTTTAAAAATTATTTTTCATACACCAGTGAAAATGATTCAGCATCTGTTGGATACTTACCAGATAAAAGGACGACATAGCCAACCCTGATTGTGTTAATAATCTGTGAGATTTAGCCTGTGCAGAATGCAACCCTCAACCGCACAACTTCTGTAAAAACAGCCACCTGAAGTTGCTTATCTCCATAGCTCACTGCAAAGTGTGTGTGCATGTGTATCCCCACACGTGGGCAAGCTCCCTGCCAGGCAAGCTTGTGAGCTAGCCATGTCATACTGTTAATGGTTTTATCTGCTTCCAAGATTAGCAAGGGACTACTTAGTATTTATGATCTAATTAATTGTGTTCAGAGAGAATAACTTTTTTATTGTAACAATGCAATAATTAGAGTACAACCTCTAGAATAATAAAACGTTTGATAGTTTTTCATGTAAATAATTTCTCTTAATGTTTCACAATATGGCATCTTTTCCTCATCCTGTTTGTCTAAAATTAATAAACAAGAGATATGACAAGGTAAGTACAATGAACAAGTTTGCATTGAAAACTCAATCTTAGCTGACAGGGGTCCCCTAATAATAGTGGTTCTTTCTTTGACCCTCAGGTCCTCATTGAACAAGACATTAATGTTTTTGTCCTTGCATATATTCATGTATAAAATTCGAAGAGAAATGCCAAGAAACTACCTAGGATTGTCACGAATATACACATAGTTATATGTGAAATAGTTTGAGATTTTTGAAAGAAAGGCCAAGTATGTTCAAGACATCAGTATAACTTTTCTTAATGCTGATAGAAGAAAAGGATCCACAAAATGTATAATAAGGTCAGTATTCATTAAGTCAGCAAGTATGTGTCATGGTACACAGAAAGCATGCAGAATTAAGAATCATGAGTCCTAGATCTGCCTTTGTCCCTGTCAGAACTTGGAAAAAGTTTCCTGGGTCTGCCTTTTCTTAGTTATAAAATGAGTGGACTAGATTAGCTTTTCAGCACCATTTTTTCCAGGGTTCGTTAATATTGGTTAGGGATTTTTCCTAAGTCTCAGATCTGTATTAGTTACTATAAGGGTATAGAGCAGATTTCAAAGTGTGGATCCTGGACTAATAGCATCAGGCACTTGTTAGAAAAGCACACTGTCAGGCCTCATGCTGATGTACTCCATCAGTACATCAAGAGTAGGGCTCAATCATCTGGATTTTCACAAGGCTTCGTGTGAGTCTTCTGTGCCAAGCTGAAGTTTGAGGACTACTAGTAAAAGCAACAAAGAATAAAGTATAGTTCTTATTCTTAAACAGCTTATAAATTAGTACTTTTAAAGTTTCTGATTGTCTTGCCAATGTCTAGATATATATGTATAAAATCTAATGGTGTGTGTGTTGGGTGTGAGTGTAGTAAATTATAGACATGCTAATTGCCAAGACGGTAACTTTTAGGAATGGTATCTACGAAGGCCTCTGAGAGACTTCCCAAAGGCAAGACATTACGTAAGGCATGAAAAACATATATTAGGTGAAGTTTGAATAGTAGTGCTAGACAATTGGAATGCAGGTTAATGTCATGTGTGCTTATTAAATGCAGTTTGTTGTCATTGCAGTACAGTACAGGTATTTTTGCTCTAGAAAGTAAAACCACATATTCTGAAATCATGCCCAGAATTTTAATTTTAAAATTTACATTATGTTTATGTTATCGGCACCAGGCACATAACCTCATGCTCACTTCTCCATATAATTTTTCTATTACTCTCATTCTAAAATTCATATGCAATTTCAAAAGAAATTTGTAGTTGACTTTTCAGAATACAAATCTTGTTTTAAAATGCACCTGAGTATTTGAAACACAACTCAGTGGCAATTGAAATTTTGTGGGCAAGTAGTTTCAAACACAGCTAAAGTGTGTTAAGTGGATATATGACATGAATCATGAATCATTGCCTATGAGTCAGAGAGAGAGAGAGATCTACTAATAGATGGGACAGCTATAGGGCATCCCCCAATTGCCATACAAATGGGAAATTATACATCAATGTGCCTTTATTTGAAAAAATTCATTATGAAATTTTATAAAATATTTACCAAATATTCCTTACATGTTGGATGTCATTTTGTAAAATTTTATAATGAATATTTTTTAAAGAAAGGCACATTTAGCTACAATTTTCCATTTTCCTTATGTATGGTGACTTTTGGGACACTCTATATTGAAAGATGAAAAGCAGAGCTCTAAAACTGTTTTTAATTTTGTTTTGTACTATGGTCGACCAGGGAAAATGCAATGATAAATTGGGCATGCAATGAGGATTTTTCTTCCAAAAAGTTTTATCAAGAGTGTTAAGTTTCTTTAGAAACTAATGATGCTTCATAATGAATACACGTTCCTGTGTGAAATTATTGACTTACACCAGCTGCGAAATGCAAAATGATAGCCTGGTGCCAATGTTGTGGTCACCCCTGGAGAAAGGACTGCCCTCCCGGTACTTGGCCCCTTTCGTGCAGCCTATGAGCATTTGCAGTTGTTAGCGCTGGTGCTAACAAAATGTAAACACCTTTACTTTCCAGCTGCTGCTAATTGGTTTGGGAATATTTATGTAAGTGTTGATTTTAAAGCTAAAAATAGCGTGGTGATGTTTAAATCCAACTCATTCTGGCTGTCAGAAATGCTCCTGTGATCCTCAAAGTGTTGCTAAAAATGTACACTTTTTAAAAATTGTAGTAATTAAACTTGTCTGTTGTGAGAGCCACATATGATATGCTCCCAACTCTAATAAAAGAGGTAAAGGACAAACTTCTTAAAGGTCTCTTTCCATGTGGCAAGACCCAATCTCCTGCTGAACTTTATTTGAGAGCAAAGGACTGCAACGTGAGCAAAAGAGGAGACAAAATCAATTTTGAAACAGCTTTATGCCTTATATTTCAAGCAGCTGATCATGCCCCTCTATTTTAAGGTAACATTAAAATAGAAATTGTAATAATTTTATGAATAAATGTAGACATACAGCTTCCAAACTTGTGCTTTCTAGAGGCAAGTGTGAGAATTTGAAATCACATAATTAATTTTCCTGAAACCTGAAGTTGAAGAAATATGGTGGCTGTTCAACACCAATTGTTTATACTTCTAGTTTTTTATAGGCAGGTTTATTTTTTCCCCCTTTTCTTCCAAATTTAAAAGTCACCATTTTACAGATTTTTCTCTGAGTTATTAAAATGAACTGTGAAAAAGTATTATTTTCAATTTTAGACATATAATTTCATGACTTCATTTCATCTGGTAAGGTAGTGAAAGGAAAAGCTTAAGTGCTCTTAAATTATTACTTGCCAATTATTTCATAATCTTTGCCAATTATTTCATATGTACCCTGTTAAGATTTAAGCTGCCTTTTTCCGTAAGTAGTCAAGCACCATGCTACTACTGTGTTGTTGAAGTTGATTTGAAATTGCCTATAGAGGATGCCATAAGCATCTGTCTCTATGCTCCATCTTCAGAGACTATCAAGGAATCCTGTTATTGCAATATAGAGAAATGATTTTGCGAAATGAGAAACACTGCTTGTTGGTTGAGATAATAAACTATAGGTCCTACCCCTTTTTGATAGCTATGGAAAGGTAGAGAGTTTTTGATCCTACCTTAACAATAGCAGAACTTCTGTCTTGGACAAAGAAGGCCTTGAATGTGTGTTCTTTTTGAAGTCTGTTGTTATCGTCATGTTTTCAACAAATGCCCAGAATTCCCCTTGATCAAGCTATCACATTGCAGTTGGCCCAATACTACTTTCTTACTCTAATTGATGTTTTCATCTACTTAGAGCATTGAGTTTTTGTTATAAATAGAACATTTACCTGCCTTATAACTAGAACTAGAAGAAACACTCCTTTTTAACCTTACATAATATTGATTTAAACACATGAACAGGAAAAATGTTATTTTCCTACCTGGGTTAGAGATCAACAAGAAAGTTTCACTTAGAGTAGGGAGCAAAGAGGCAACAATGGTTAGAAAATATTCCCTTTTTTTTGACATCCTGGGGATACTCATGCAGAATGCCAAATTGAAAGGAATATTTATTTTTAATTTACTGCCTGTTTAGCAGTAACTGTTGAATTGGAAAACTTTGTATTGTTAAGATGGTAATACTCTCCAAATTTATCTGTAGAGTCAATGTGTTATTCCCATCAAAAACCCAGCTGTGTTTTTCAGAGATATCGACAAGTTTATTCTAAAATTAAAATGGAAATGTAAGAGACCTAGAATAGCTAAAACAATCTTGTGAAAGAAGAATGAATTTGGAGGACTTGGGCATCCTTATCTCAAAATTTAACGCAAAGATACAATAATAAAGATTGTGTAATACTTGCAGAAGAAGCGACATATAGATCAATGTTATAGAATTGAAAGTCCAGAAATAAAACCTTATATTCCTGGGTCAATTGATTTTTTTTACAAGGGAGTCAAGACAATTCAATGAGGAAGAAGTAATCTGTTCAACAAATGATACTAAAAAACATGCAAGGAATGAATTTGAAACCCTACCTCACACCATATACATAAATTAACTCAACATGACAATAGGCATAAAATGTAAGCCCTAACACTATTAAACTTTGGAAGACATAGGCATAAATATTTATGGCCTTGTTTTGGGCAACATTCCTTAGATATAACACCGAAATCACAAACAACAGGGCAAAAAGTAAATAAACTGGACTTCATTAAAAGTAAATCTTTTATGCTTTGAAGGTTATATCCAGCAAGTGAAGATAACCCACAGAATAGAAAAAGATGTTTGCAAATCATGTACATATTTGATAAGAAATTTGTGTATAGAATATTTAAAGAACTCTTTGTAAGTAAATAAAAAAAAACAAATAATCAGACATTTCTCCGTAGAAGATACATAGAAGATTATAAATGTCAGTAATCACATGCAAAGAAGCTTAATATCATTAAGTCATTGCAGAAATACAAATCAAAACCACAATGAGATGTCACTATCTACTCACTAAGATAGGTAAAATAAAAAAAAATTAAAGTTAAAGAAGGAAATTAACAAGTGTTGTAAGAATATGGAGAGATTGGAACTATCACATATTGCCAATAGGAATGTCAAATTATGCAGATACTAGCCAGAGATACCACATACCCAACAATTCACTTCTCAGCGTATGCCTACGGGAGTTAAAAACGTATGTTCACATAGGAACTTGTGCACTAATGTTCACAGCAACATTACCCGTAACAGGTGAAAAGTGGTAACAGCCCAAATGTCCACCAGATGACAAATGCATAAGCCAAATATGGTATATTCATAAAATGGAATATTATTGGGTCATAAAATGGGAGAAAATACTGATAGCTAACATGAATGAGCCTTAAAAACATTATCATTATTCCAAGTGAAAGAAGTCACATGAGTTACATATGAAATGTTCAGAATAGGCAAATCCTTACAGGCAGAAAACAGATTAACTAGGAGCTTCCGGAACAGGGCGAATGGGGAGTGACTGCTAATAGGTATGGGGTTTCTTTTTGGAGTGATGAACATGTTATAACAGTAGATAGTGATGATTGCAAAACTCTGTGAAATACCGAAAAGCACTGAATTGTAGGCTTTACAAAGATAAATCTTATGTGAATTATATATCTATAAAGCCTGTTGTAAGATGAAAAATTGAATCTTTTTATTTCCTTGCTTTTTTATTTTTATTTCTTTGCTTTTTGTTGTTGTTGTGACAGAGTCCCACCCTATGCCTTGAGCAGAGGGCAGTGACATCACAGCTCACTGCAACCTCAGACTTGGGCTGTAGGCATCCCGCTGCCTCAGCCTCCAGAAGCTGCTGGGATTTATAGGTGCTCACTGCAGTGTCCGGCCGGTTTTTTTCATTTTTTTATGAGTCGGGTTCTCAGTCTCACCCAGGCATGTCACGAACTCCTGTCATCAAGCAGTTCTCTCTCCTCAGCCATCCACAAGCCAATCCTGAGTGTGGCTGCATCCCTGGCAAGTGTGTTGAGGGAAACCTCATGAGAGACCCAACCCTGGAACTCGGCTGGTTCTGAATTTCTGACTCACAGAAACTGTGAGAGATAATAAATGTTTATTTTTAATTGATTAAGTTCTGGAATAATATTATACCTGAGAAAAACTAATGTGTATGAAATTTGTGTCTGCTTGATATATAGAAAACTAGACACAGTTTCGCTTCTGTGTAAAAGAGACAGATAAGAAGGTTAGTGATTTGGGCATAAATGAGGTCATCAAATATTCTGATAGAAATAAAAGTCACAGGTTCACATATCTTGTAAAAATTATTTACCTAAGTGTTTTTGGTAGTTTTTGGTACTCGTCCAACCTCGTCTGCTTTTACCTAACAGCATATATCAAACCCTTCATATTAATACACATATCGAGGTTTGAGAGCTTCTCAGACATGACTGTAGATAGATACCTTAAAATGCACAGTGTTCATTAACTTTATAGATTGTCTTCCTTTTCTTCATATAGAGAGGAGAAAAATAAAATAATGGAGTATAAACTAAGCCTTTCACAAAACCACGAACCCCTGCCTGAAGCACTGCTGCTCAGAGTAAAAGTGAGAGACTCTTTTTGCTTCGCTCAGTTCCCTACAGCAAAGGGCTTCAGTTGCAGGTCTGTGCCTTGTTTTCCTTGTGACATTCATCTTATTTACTTGTCCAGTCTCTTAAGCTCACCTGTTGTCTTACACTCTTTGTCAAAGCCATTCAGATCTGTGACAGCTCTGTTCACAGGTCTAGTCTTTGCTGATGGGTCTCTCTGCAGGGGGCTTGTTGCTGCTTCCATGAAAGCAGAGCTTTTGACTATCACAATTTGTGACTCTGCTTCTGAAGAGCGGAGAACCCACAGAATCACCTATTAAGGAACAGCTCGCAGGCCTATCAGAGAACCAGTGTCTTCCCCACAGAAGGATCAGCATCGATCGGGCATGCTTTCTAGAGTGTCTTCCTCCTACTTCCCTGGGTAACATCTAGCTCAGCTTCATCACCCCCTGGAGGGCAGGGCCCCTCTCTCTTACTTCACTGTAGTGGAAGTCCATTTACCCCTTTACAAATTAAGTAGTCAATTTTAGTTTCTCCCTGGGAAGATCATCTTCAGAATCAAGTTTTATGACAAAGAAAGAACTCTAGAGTTCTTCCTGCACTGTTGCTGCCCCCCTTCTGACCCAGGTGACTTTGCCTGGCACCGTTTTTTCATGGATTTGCTTTCATTATATTTCAGTGTTGGGGAGGGGATGTGAGCAAGTGCAGCACGTTCGGCTCATCTATCACCACCTGTCACTGGAGCCCCCCTTTGGTGTTCCTTTTCCTTGCTGGTTTGAAACACTCAATCCCAAATGCCTACGGTTGAGTAGCAGGAAGCGAAATGATGTATTCCAGAGCTCTTAACATATTGCTTTATGTAGATGGCCCATTTGAGTATTTCAGGAACAAAATGGGAGAGCAAAGAGCATTGAAAGCACTGAAAAGATTAACACCTGTTCCCTGTCTTCAAGGAAATCGGAGCATACTGTATACATCCAGAGTAAAATCATTTACTCTCCCATGTTGAAACATTTTGTTCGCATTTTTGATTCAGTACGTAAGGCATCCACTTGCTTATGGATTTGTTTCACTACAGGATTCCACGCAGAACTTGGAAGACAGAGAAGTTATGAGCGGTGTGCAGACAGAACTACAAACATCGCCAAAAATCAAGGACCTACTGAGGTATTCGCTTTATACAAATAAGAATATTTTATTTCTTTGTTCTTGGACTTTTGTTTCTTTACTAGCTTACAACTGTTCTTATTTTATAAGAAAGATTAAAATAAATAGAATTATGGAGAGAAACATGTCCCAATTCTAATACTAATTACTTGATTACTCTTTTTTTTGTGTTTCTTCCTGAGATGTGAGAACCTACAAACATTTATACGAGTGATCTTCGATCCTTTCAATAAATAACCTTCTGCATCCGGGATTTCTTAAATGCTGCTCTTGCTTTTTGAGAAAGACTTTGAAGTGAATATCTCAGAGTTCACTGTGGTTGAGTGTTTTACTTTGGACATTACCTCTTGCAATAGTGCTTTGTAATATGTCTTAACAATCTTGCAGTATTTTAGTTGATGTATATAAATCAAATCATGCTATTCACCAGAAATGTCCATGTTTTTAGTGAAAAGAACTCATTTGAAGTCATTTGCTCTTCTGCCCCTGAATTCTGGTTCTGCTCAGGACACTAAGTGAATCCCAGCTCTGCTGCTGACTGGTTCTGTTAGCCTGTTACTCATCTCTCTTTCCCGTAGTTTCTGGTCTGCAAAATGGAAATGTTATTACAACTGTTCAGAGAGTTAGGGTGAGGATTAAATGAGTTACCATTTGTAAAACACTTTGAACAGTGTTCACATCAGAAGACCTGTATTTGCAGTTGTTAGTACTACTACTATTGTTATCATTTTTATCGTTGTTATTATCACCATTGTCATTTAGTTGTTTCAATTTGGAAGATGGAAAATAATTCTGTATTTATAAATGGTTGGCTTCAGCATTTGAGTGAAGCTGCTGACGCTGGTATTCATTCAATGTAACATCCCTTTCATTAAGTCTGGAAAGTGCCAAGACATTTGCATGAAGTAGGTTATCATCTTGTATCCCACAGCTTTGCTGTATAGATTCTCCTTTAACTTATAATTTACATCCATATAACCATAATGACTCTTTATTTAGATTGTTTCTTTGATTAATAAGCTGCAAAGCATTGAAAATTTGCTACAGAAAATCTTCAGGTCACTGTCTTTTCAAAAGCTTGATAAGATTGTGTGGAGGTAGGGATAATGAGTCTAATACGTTAATTCTATTTGTCTTTAATTTTATTTTTTTAACATTGGCCTTTTGAAAAGTTTGTTAATACCTTGGCCAAGTGCTGTGTGGATAGCCATTATAGAGTGAACAATTCGTTTATAGTTGCATGAACAAATTAGCTAGCCTCCTGCCTGTATTGGGAATTGAGACAAATGGAGTAGAGGAATTTTAAAAATATATATTCTTTAATTAAAATATGTGTATATGTATAATTTGATTATCGAAACAGCTTTTTGCAAATATTTTTATCACCTTCCGTAGGTTGAAGAATGGCAATTCAGAGGAATTAAATAACAGCTACTGACCATTAACACCTACCATTCTTGTCTGCAAATCCATTGATTCAAACTTTTCCATTGTGTGTGCCTTCCCTGACTTCTTGTGTTTTATTTGCCACATGACCAAAGTTAGAAACTTCCCACAGTGGGGTGTGCCAGGCTGGGGAGGAACACAGCTGAAATCAGTTTGAGGTCAGATTCAGAACATAGAGTGAATGGGTGCTCAGCTCCTGGGAGAGCTCGCAGATCAAGGACAGTGGTTCCAGCAGGTATGAGATGATGAGAAAGTCATTGGTTAGAGAGGAATTTAGAAGCCACTTACACTTGGGCAGGGAGGCTCTGATACCCCACAGAACATGGCCCAGGCATAGGACTCTGAAAAACTTCCACAGAACTCCGTATGGCTCAGCGAGTAGGGCGCTGGCCCCATATACCAAGGGTGGTGGGTTCAAACCTAGCCCTGGCCGAACTGCAACAAAAAAATAGCCAGACGTTGTGGCGGGCGCCTGTAGTCCCAGTTACTCGGGAGGCTGAGACAATAGAATCACCTAAGCCCAGGAGCTGGAGGTTGCTGTGAGCCATGAAGCCATGACACTCTGCCAAGGGCAACAAAGTGAGACTCTGTCTCTAAAACAAACAAACAAACAAACAAACAAAAAGAACTCTGTAAATTATTTGTAAAGTCCATCTCAAACTGTTTTTCACCGATGTCATCCCCATAGTTACTGCTCAAGCATTTGTTACCTCTTGGCTAGTCCACTGCAATAACTTACTAACTCCCCTCTCAAATACCAATCTCTTTATCCTAACAGATCCCACAATTAGTTAAATTTTCTAAAACAAAGCATTTATCAAACCATTCCTTAGTTCCTAAACCTTTCGGTTAGTCCTGAGCTTGCACACTGGACACTTGCACTCTCTGTGCAAATCTTGGGCTAATATGTAACCTCTTTAAATATTTTTTAATAGGAAAAAGGGTGTCACGATCACCTAGGTTATTGTGAATGTTAAGTGAAATACGTTATAGCAACTGACTTAGCACAATGCTAAATTAAAGGCCAGAACAACATTAATTGCTTTTGGAATTATCATTGGCATGATTACACATTTTAAAGTTTCTTGTAATGAGTTGTCATTCTCCCATGCAAGACTGTGAATCCTTCAAAGGATCCATGCACCTAATACAGGTTTTGAAACAAAACAGGGGCATATTTGTTGAGTGAATAACTGAACTGAGTATACATTGTTCCTTAAGTCATAAGCATAACTATTAACAACTCACCTATTATTAATGCAAACATTTGTATTTAAAGAAAAATAATGTTTATTTTTTGAGACATAGTCTCACCTCATTGCCCTGGGTAGAGTGCTGTGGCATCATAGTTCACAGCAATCTTAAACACTTGGACTCAGGTGGTCCTTCCTCAGCCTCCTGAGTAAATGGAACTACAGGTAAGTAATACTATGCCAGGCTAGTTTTTCTATATATATTTTTTTAGACATAGTTTCACTTTGTTGCCCCCCAATAGAGCGCTGTAATATCACAGCTCACAGCAACCTCAAACTCTTAGGCTCAAGTGATTTCCTTGCCTTAGCCTTCCGAGTAGCTGGGACTACAGGTGCCTGCCACAGTGTCCAGCTATTTTCTTTTTTAGAGACAAGGTCTCACTCTGGCTCAGGCTGGTCTCAAACCTGTGAACTCAGGCAATCTGCCTGCCTTGGCCTCCCAGAGTGCTAGAATTATAGATGTGATCCACCACTCCGGGCCTAGTTTATCTATTTTTAATAGAGATAGGGTCTCACTCTTGCTCAGGCTGGTCTCTAACTCCTGAGCTCAAGTAATCCACCCACCTCCGCCTCCCAGAGTGCTAAGATTACAGGCCTGAGCCACCACTCCCCACCAAGAAAAATAACATTTAAAGAGTTCTCTCAAAATTGTCTTACAATAAGCACTTCTTATGAAGTATCATGCAATTTGCTTTGATCTTAAAAAGACAATAAAGCAAAAGGTTTCTCTTGGGTGGCTTTTTAGAAAGAATTACGCCTTGAGCTTTTTATATAGCAAGCAATATATGCAAAAATCCTACACCTCATTCCTAATTCCTGTCTCTTTCCTCACCCCATTTTATCTCCGTACTCTTATTTCTCCAAATTAGCTTCCTATGGACTTGTATTTTGCTCCACGTTTAAAACTGCCATCACATTTTATCCTATCTGCATGTTTGCCTGTGTTATCGTTCATTTGGCAAATTATTTGCAGAGTCCACCTCAGAATAGTTTGAACCTTTCCCCAGGTTTTCATGCTTTATTCCTTTAATCATTATCCAAGCCTCTATTACTTCATTTATCTCAGCTGGATTATTGCAATAATTTACTAACTCTTCCCTAAGTACCAATCTCACCTTTATCTTTCTTTTTTCTAATTGATCCCACATATCACTGCATAAATATCTCTGAACTACAGCATTAATCGCACTGTTCTTTAACCTTTAAAGTTCCAAAACCTTTAATCACTTAGTTTCCTACAAATTAAATATAAATTTTCCAACCTGGAATTTGATATTCACTTTGAGATTCCATCTTAAGCTGATGGTTCAATCTATCTCCTACACATACCATTTTCTCTTCCCCCTCCTTCTTCTTCCCCCTTTCTTTTCTTTCTTCTCCTCTCTCCCCCCATCTTTCACTCTAATATACAGCCAGTTTTTATGTCCACGAACCATCCTGGTGCAGTATCTCCACACAGATGGCTTTCTTTCCTGTGCACGCCCTCTCTACCCACCCCAACTGACATTTTCTGATGGAAAACCCACTTGTCCTTCATGGACCCATCTCAGATGCCACCTCCTTCAGGAAGACTTTCCTCATTACAGCTTCTTTTCCTGATGTTGTATTTTTTTTCCTGGGAACGGCAACAGCAAGTGCTTCTATTTGAAACTGGCGTGTGAAAGTGGCTAGAACCTCTTGCTGCGGAGTGCAGTAAATCCCGATTTGAGTCCTGATTTGACCTTACATGAATGGTAAAATGTTGGGCAAATTATTAAGCTCTCCAAACATCAATTTACTTCTCCCTGAAGTAATGATATGAAAGTTTTATATGAGTATGTGATACAAGGCTCAGAAGGCAATTAGCACACTGGTCCCCAAATAACAGTTTGCCTTTATTGAAAATATACATGATTACCACTAACTGCTATTATGCTGTTGCTTTCCATTATTTTTATTAACTGTATCTACCCTCCTGCTAGATTATGAACACCTCAAGCATTGGTCTTTGGTTTTTTCCTTGCTGAACTTACCCATTAAATTGAACCAATTATCTGTTGAATTCAAGTGAAGTGAATCTCACCCCCACCAATAACAAATTCTTTATTAGATTTTGACTAAGATATTTCACCAAAAACTCTGGAGACTGAGGCAAGAGAATCACCTAAGCCCAGGAGATGGAGGTTGCTGTGAGTTGTGTGATGCCACGGCACTCTACCAAGGGTGATAAAGTGAGACTCTGTCTCTACCAAAAAAAAAAAAAAAAAAGATATTTCACCATAAGAGTAGAGGGTCATCTGCTCATTCTTCCTGGTGGCTTCCGTCTGTGGTCCAATTCAGGCCATTACAAGCAGTGGACGTGTGGATTCCTCCCTGAGGGACACCAGCTGGCTCCTTCTGTCCCTTTGTTTTCATTCTTTGTCATCTCTCTCTGCCCCCACATCACTAATCTAATCATAAAGAAAGTGTGTCACTCTATCCTGCAATATTTAAGGATTTTTCTTTTTTTAATTTTTTTTGTTAACTCATAGCTGTGTACATTAATGCAATCATGGGGTACAATGTGGGGCATCTATTTTTAATTGCTCTTCTTTCCATCTTGAAACAAACAATGGATAACACTTTATAAAGAGCTTAGACATGGTCTATGTAAAAATTGTAATACTTATATTTATTAAATAGATATAATTTTCTACAAGCACTTGTACATTATAAGCAATAAAATTGAGAGTTTTTATTCTTTTTTCTGCAACAGCAATAGTTTTATAATAATAATTTAACAGTTATCAAAAATCCTTCTAGCCAAAGAATTGCAACTATTTCGTGGACTGGTAGAATAAAAGTTTTCTCTGAAATATTGAACAAAAATCTTATGTAGTAGTAATGAACTTTGAAAACTGCATTTTCCCAAATAAATTGTGTTACCTTAAGTGAATGTAAAAATGCAGGATTAGAAATTACCAAAGATATTTGGAGAATACTTAGAGATCTAAAAATAGATCTGCCATTCGATCCTATAATTCCTTTATTGGGTATATATCCAGAAGACCAAAAATCACATCATAATAAAGATATATGTACCCGAATGTTTATTGCAGCCCAATTCATAATTGCTAAGTCGTGGAAGAAGCCCAAA
>CAUYON010213530.1:0-15611 GCA_963573935.1 Arctocebus calabarensis
AAAGAATGAGGGAGGGGTGGGGAAAGGAAGAGCAGAGAGAGGGAAGGAGTGAGGGGGGTGGGGTCTTGGTGTGTGCCACACCTTTTGGGGGCAAAACACGATTATAAGAGGGACTTTACCCAACAAATGCAACCAGTGTAACATGGTTTCTTGTACCCTCAATGAATCCCCAACAATAAAAAAAAGTAATTTGACATTTATTTTATTATTTTTTTATTAAATCATGAACACATAGATCATGTACACATTAATACATTTAGGGGTACGATATGTTTTTTTCATATTGAATTAGGAATGCTTATATCACACTGGTTAACATATACCTCATCTCCTTCACTTCATTATTATGTTAAGACATATAAAGGGCCCTAGAGGCCAGGACTTACCAGCCCCCTCCACCTGCTCCAAGGCATGTGGCCTTTCCTTAAAAAGCCAAAGGTTTTTTGTAGT
Source organism: Arctocebus calabarensis (assembly GCA_963573935.1). Taxonomy (NCBI): domain Eukaryota; kingdom Metazoa; phylum Chordata; class Mammalia; order Primates; family Lorisidae; genus Arctocebus; species Arctocebus calabarensis. The sequence continues at coordinate 451 of CAUYON010213530.1, forward strand.
CAAAGAGAGGGATTTGAGAAGGTTTGCTTTTGTATTTAAAAAAAATAATTCCTTTCTTCCTTGGAAATCCTCCTTTTCTCAATATTTGGATCTTTGTGTAGTGAGCAAATGAACCTAAGACAAACTCCTTTGAGGTTTCAATAACACCTACTACCTAGGTTTGCCTCAGCTTTCTCCAGCAGATAGCCTAACTAGAATGAAATAAAGCACTGGTGGAAAAACCAAAAACATTGCTGCCACACCTAATTCACACACGTTTAATGGGATTCCACAGAGAGGATGGATATCTCCTATTGTCAGACATTATCTCTAGTAGGATATGGAGAATTAATCGATGATAAAGTGCTTTTACTCTTAAGAGGCTTGGTAAAATGCAGTGGAGTGCTTGCATCCAAAAGTAATTAAAAATATGATCAAAAATTATAGCCAGACCATGTGGTCAGTATGTGATGCTCTGATTTCAGGAGAAAGGCAGAACTAACCTGTGAATTAAAACCTTGGTAGAAAAACTCTGATGCTGAAAGATGAGCACAAAGCCTTAACACTGTGTTTCTTGTGACCAGATCTCTGATTTAGGAAAACCAGTTAAGCAAGCAGTGTCTTTTGAAGGGTCTATGGAAGATTTTTCCCAGATCAAAAATCCCTCTGCACATAGAGCCTGGGGTGAAATAGAAGGGTGGTCCAGCCCTTGCTTGAGCCCAACAAAATTTGGGAAATAGGCCAAAGAAGAAAAAGAGGGAATAAAAGCAAACCTAAAAAAGACCAAGAAAACGAAATACTGAAGTTTTTCACTTATAAGTGAGAGCTAAGAAAGATTTGCAGATACACACAGAGTAGAACAGCAGACATTGGATACTCAAAGGAGAGAGGGCATTAGCAGAGGGAGGGAAAAAAATTATCTATTGGGTGATGGGTACATTAAAATTCTGGATTTTGCTACTATGCAATTCATCCATGTAACAAAACACCATTTGTCTCCCTACATCTATTGACATTTTATAAACAGTAATAACACAAAATAAAAAAGCAGTAACATAGCCAGATTCTAATTCAAGGATTCAGCAAAGAGTTGCCGACTTTACATGAACAAAGTTGAATTGGAATAGTCACGCTCATTTGTTTAGGTACAGTCCACGGCCATTTTGTGTCACAACAGCAGAGCTGAGGACTTGTGACAGAGACCACATGGTCTTTTAAGAAGAGTTTGCCTATACTGACTCTAGTTCTAGATAATTTTTCAGCTTGAATTTGGATAGGGAAGAGGTATGCTGGTATATCAGCATTCCCCAGAGAAACAGAGCTGGAAGGATGCACATGCGTATATGTTACAGTGTATATAATAATACATATATTATTGTAACTGCCCTTATAGATTGCTGGAGGGGTACAAGGTGAAGACTAGGGTAAGGACGCTAAAACAGTATTTCACAAAGGGACAAGTTTAGCCAAAACGATGATACTGCCCAGCCACTGTCCCCTCATTCGTTTGATGACTGGTCAATGTCCCTTTGTTTGCTTTTCTGTAATTGCTGCCCTAAAGGGCACAGGTGTAAGCTGTAAAGATTCTGAACTTTTCTCCATAGAAAATATTAGTTGTTCAGAACCTGGGGGTAATATTTGAGATAACTTCTGGGTCCTGCATTCCAGGAGAATGACTGAACCACCCAGGCCCAAGAACTGACTCAATTGGTCTTGGAACCACCATCCAAGGAGCTGCATTCTAGTGAATCAGCTTAATATAGGGCTCCTCCATTCAGGGCTGGACAGGAATCCGTTTCCTAGGCCTAAGCAATTTCATGTAAGTTTCCTAGGCCTGGGTAATTTCATGTAAACCAAGCCTTTTCTGAAGTGGACACCCTGCCATTTTGCTGGGAACTGGGGGGACTGTATTCATTTATTAACACACTTATTAACATGGAAACGGTGTCTCCAATCTACCAAGTTCTGGCCAAGTGTAGTTCTCAAGAACTTACACCTCAAGACAAAACACCCAGGAGGAGACTTCCCCCTTGGGTCGTTCCCTCTGCTAGAAGCTCTGGTGCTTTTTATTCTTTCTACATTCCTTTCTGTCTAATAAATCCTATCTTACCACTGATCTGTGGTCTGTGGGTTCATTCTTCAAATCTATGAGACCAAGGACTTAGTGCAGAAAGAAATTCCACCAAAAGGTTTACCTACCTAGACAGCAGACCACACTAAGGGATAGATGATTCTGCCCCCAAACCAGACAATTAGCAGATCCTGATTGCCTAATCCTCTTCCCACCAAATTGTCTTTAAAAACCCTATTCCCCCTCAATTCTCAAAGAAGCAGATTTGAGAAATTTCTCCCCTCTTAGCCCTGTGCAGAATAAATTCTTTCTCTGCTGAGAATCCTGTTCTCTGGATATTGGCTTCCTCCTGGACAGCAGGCAGATGAACGTGATTAGGCAGCATCCACATGAGGAATTGGCTCATGTGAATGTCCAATATTGTTATACCCAACATGAGTGAAATTATAGAGGAAACACCAGCACACTGAGTTCAAATTAGGTTTTGGGTCCTTTATTGGCTAGCCAACTCAAATGGGTTCAGACCTCAAATTCTGGGCACCTGCATGACAAAAGAAGGGAGTTTTTATACCTTTTTTCATTTGAGGGGTTAGGGAGGTAGGTGAAATCTTTGCAAGGTTATATTTACAGGGTTGGGGATTGGTTAGTTACCAGGAGAACTGAGGATAGGAGTGCAGGTTTACAAGCTATGACTCTGGGTTAATCCCCTGTCTCTGCAGGATATGCTTATTTAATAGCCATTTCTGCAAGGCCTACATGCTGAAGAGGGTGCTGAAAGGGAGGTGGGAAAGAGAGTGCAAATTGGGGTCCCTTTGGCCTTTCAATATGAGGAATTGCCTCACATAACTGTGAAGGCCAAGCAGGTTAGTGATTCCCTGTCCTCAGGCAGGAGACCCAGGGAAGCCAGCATTGTAATCCTGTCTGAGTCTGAAAGGCTGTGAATCAGAGGAGCTGATGGTTTGAATCCCACCCCAAGGGTCAAGAAAGATGAGAGGAGAGCCAGGTCAAGAACAAACCCAAAAGGTGAATTCCTACTTTCCTCGGCCTTTTATTTTATTCAGACCACAAACAAAGAGCAATCCACTTTACTGAGTCCACAAATTCAAACATTAATCTCAGCTGGAAACACTCTCCTGGGCAAACCCAGAAATAGTGATTCATCTGAGAACCCTGTGGTAAGTCAAACTTAGACAGAAACTAACCATCACAGCTGGGTACAGTGCCACATACCCATTTCACTCACATCACCCCTTAAGGCAGGGAGGCGAGGTCATAGTTCATATGTGAGCAAACTGGGCAACTCCCCAGAGCCTCCAGGAGAGTGACCACTAGGGCCAGTTTCGTGTTTTTCCCAAAGCCTCAGGTGGTTTTGCTACTTTCCTTTGTGATTGTGCATTAAAACATGGATATTTTGTGCAGGCTGAGAAGAAGAATGTGAGCAAAGCCAGCCAAGTCCCCACTTGCCTTTGGATATGGTAAAATTCTTTAGTCAATCCCTTTAATAAAAGCGGAGTGAGTTTCTTAGTATGCAAAGCCCAAGGATGAATGAAGTCTTGAACAACAGCAAAAGAGCCCTGCCTTACTGGAGTTCACACATTACTGACAGAAGACAAAGCAATACCTAAATAAGTCCATTAGAAAATGTCAGATGGTGATAATTGATCTGAAGAAAACAAAAATCAAGTGGAACTTTGGATGAGATATAAGTTGCAATAAGAGGTGTTATTTATTTATTTATTTCTTATTAAATCATAACTGTGTACAATGATGCATTTATGGGGTTCGGTGTACTGATTTGATATACAATGCGGAATGCTTACATTGCACTGATTAACACATCCATCACCTTGCTTACTTACTTGTTGCAGTAAGACAATTATACTGTTTTCTTAGTAGTTTTGAAATGTACCACTACATCACCAGGCACATTAGGTGAGGTCCCCGCCAAATACCCTCCCTCCTCCAGCCTCCTCTCTCCTTCCCCTTGAGGAAGTTTGGACAAGATGTAAGTTGCAACAAGAAGTGTTACTTAGAACTGTGGTCACACAATTTGAAAAGTATTATTGCAGATAGCATTTTGATCCAATGCTGTGGTGCATGAAATGTATCCCTTCATGCTCTGGCCTTTGATTCCTTCCTCCAGGAAGACCTTGATTTTGGTGTTCTCTCTACCGCTTGGGCAGGTACAAATGCAAAGGATATAAAAAAGGGAAGTATCCATGGGATTTTCCAGAAAAACTGATCATAAAGACAGCTTAAATTTGAGGGACCACTCAAAGCAACTGCTGAAATTTAACACCAGAAGAAAGAGAAATGACAAAAGAGAAAGAATATGGGTCTCTGGCTTGCACTCAAATTCTAGCCCTGACATTTAATTTAGGAGAAACTTGTTGAAAGACACTGCTTCTGAGATTCAGTTTTCTCATCTGTGAAAGAAAATAAGATAGTTTCCTCTGAAGTTCCTTAGGGCTAAATGTGTTTACAAGTGTACAAATATTGATTATGGGGCTGTTGAACATACTGAAGCATTTTATAATTTATTGCCTTCTTTCATTAATAGCATCAGTGGATTTCTCACACTTTTTCAATGATTTTTATTGTTTTGTGCCTTAGATGTAAATCTTTTATCCATCTTGAATCAATTTTTGTAAGTGGTAAGAAGTGTGAGTCTAGTTTCAGTATTTTACATGTAGTTATCTAGTTCTCCCAACACCATTTATTAGATAGGGATTATTTTCCCCAGTATCTTCTTGTTTGGTTTATCAAAGATCAGGTGGCTATAAGATGCTAGTTTCATCTCATAGTTTTCTATTCTGTTCCAAATGTCAATGATATCGGCCTGGGGAAAGATTATATGAAGACTTCCAAGGCAGTTGCAACAACAACAAAAATAAACAAATGGGAGTTAATTAAACTAAAAACCTTCTGTACATATAAGAAAACAACAACCAAAGCAAATAGACAATCTTTTGAATGGGAAAAGATATTTGCATATTATAAATCAGACAACAACTTGATAACTGGAATCTACAGAGAATTCAAACAAACAAAACAAGACCCAAAATACCATGTATCACTGGCAAGAGATATGAATAGGACCTTCTCTAAAGGAGACAGATGAATGGCTAACAAACATATGAAAAAGATGCTCATAGTCACTAATCATCAGAGAAATACAAATCAAAACTACCCTGAGATATCACCAAACCCCAGTGAGAATGGCCCCCATCACAAAGTCTCAAAGCTGCAGATGCTGGCATGGATGTGGAGAGAAGAGAACACTTTTACATTACTGGTACGACTGCAAACTAAACAACTTTTTTGAATGGAAATATGAAGAATCCTGAAGGAACTCAAATTACACCTCTCATGCAATCCTGCAATCTCATTACTAGGCATCTACTAGAAGAAAAAAAATCCTTTTATCATAAGGACATTTGCACTAGACTGTTTATTACAGCCCAATTTACATGGCCAAAATTTGGAAACAACCTAAAAAGTGCCACCAACTCAGGATCTGATTAACAAGCTGTGGTATATGTATGCCATGAAATGCTATTCAGCCACTAAAAAAAGATGGAGACTTTACATCTTTTGTATTAACCTGGATGGAGGTGGAATACGTTCTTCTTAGTAAAACATGACAAGAATGGAGAAGCAAAAATCCAATGTACTCAATTCTAATATGAAGGCAGTAGGTAAGCTAATACAAGAGGGGGGCTAGGGGAATGAGCAAGTGGGGAGAAGAGAGGAGGAAGAGGGAGGGGGGTCATGGTGTATGGCACACCTCTTGGGGGCAGGACACAATTCTAAGAGAAACTTTATCTAACAAATGCAATCAGCATAACTGAATTCTTTGTCTCCTCAATGAATTCCGAACAATAATTAAAAAAAAAAAAGCATTGGTGTACTGAATGACTGAGGAAGGAATCGTAAATAAAAGGAAGACAACCTCCTCAGTGGAGGAGGAGCCAGCACCCAGCACCCAGTCTCTGTACCAGCTAACTGACCCAGCAGACTGAACCAAGATCAGTTCATTTTTTAGGGCTTGATCATGTGTCTGTAGTTAGCTGGTACAGAGACTGGGTGCTGGCTCCTCAAGAGCATTCCATGGCATACATGCACCACAGCTTGTTAATCTGACCCCAGAATTATTGCTGTATAACAAACAGCCCCCAAACTCAGTGGTTTGGAAGTCAGCATTTATTGTTGCTCAGGAATCTGGGGGTGGTGCTGCAGACTGAACCAGGATAGGTTCATTTTTTAAGGCTTGACCATGTGTCTGTAGTTAGCTGGTACAGAGACTGGGTGCTGGCTCCTTTAGGAAAGACATCACTCACATGTTTTGTGGTTGGCTGGTCGGTGGCTGTTGTGAGTGGTGACTGGGTCCAGGGTCCAGGTCATGTACTATGCTACCTAAACATGTTGTGGCTTCTGAGCAGGGTTCTAAGACAGAAAGTGAAAGAAGGCAAGGACTCTTGCATTGTCTACCTGTACCACATTCTATTGGCCTGGCAAGGGACATGTCCATCCCACATTCAAGCAGTGGGGGATAGCTCCATCTTCTGATGAGAGGCACTATACAGTCACACTGCTTAGGACATGAATACAGTAAGGCATGAAGAATAGGTTCACATTTAGTCTAACACCTTTCTTTTTCAGAAAAGGAGAATAACTGTACTTTTTTCCAGGTTTGTAGTAGAGATAAAAATAAGACAAAATACTTAAAAGATTTAGGAATCCAGTAAATTTTAGTACCTGCTATAGATCTGGAGGCTTGAACTTCCCAGCCCCCAGAACTGTGAGAAATAAATGGCTATTGTGTATAAATTACCCAGGTCTGGGTATTTTGTTTCAGAGGCAGGAACAAACTATCAATAAAACAGTACTGTTGCTGTATGGAACTAATTTATACACTATCATTTAATCAAGCATTTTCTTCACAGACTTGGAGTTCTTTCTGCTACAGTGAAAACCAGATAGACTTAATTCTGGGTAATGGACAAATTGTATGCATGCTTTAGTCTTCACATCTGGTTTGGAAGTGATGAAGTTCATCTGTATGGGATGTGTTTCTGCTGTGAGGTGCATGCATTTGCAGCTTTCCTGCAGTGTGTTAAGGAGAGAAACAAGATAGAAATACGAGATGAGAAATGTTCTGCCTCTAACTGCAAAGGACCTGCTTGATGGCTTAGTCGAATTGTCGGGAGGTGTCAACATGGCTCCTTGAAGAGCAGAGACAAGCCCAGTCAATGTTTGAGCCAAGAAGAACCCAGTGGTGCTCAACAGTACCATAGAATACTCTATATTGGTGTAGCCAACTTAGTAGGATAAGCAAATCTTTTCAGAAACACTTAAGAAGCAAAAGACTCTGTACCTACCCAGGTATGGAAAAATGCTGTACCAAATACAATGAGTTACTTGGCATAAGTACCAAACTCTGAAAAATGCTATTTACAGGAGCAGAAAATTGCAGAGGCACAATGCATAAAGGGTTGTGTATAAATACTCAGGACATCCACATGGAAATACAGGCAAGGGGAGCACTGGCTGTTCTTGTAATTTACTGTCTGGTTGATCAGTAAGAACTAGTATGGCAATGTAGGTTTCATGTGAAAAGCTCTAAAGCAGCAGTTCTCAACCTGTGGGTCACGACCCCTTTTGAACAATGAAAATACACTGTGGCATTACAAAGGTTGAGACCACTGCTCTAAAGCTTGGTTTTCTGACATGGGGACTAGAAATTACCTTGTATTCTAATGAGGGAAACACTTAGATGATAATTAGATATCAACACGGATCTATAGAGGCATAACGTACATAAATCTCGTAAAGAGTCAAGTCTTGTTACAGGCAGCAAAAAGAGAGATGAACATCATCATATTGCAGAAGCCTGTCGGAAAACGGGTCAAAGGCAAAACTTTAATGAGTTTATGAAGGACTCTTTGATCTAGCACTTTTCAAGAATATTAAATAGTAAAGTAAAACTGATGTCTAATGGAGAATATATTCTGAAAAATTGACTCTTTTCCTTATCTTGATCATTACACTAGCAAATTTTCTCTCCCTGGTAGTGCTTTGTAAATGAACAGCCATTCTCTCAAAACATAAAGAAACTATGTAGAAGGAAATACATAGAAAAATACAGCCTTTGTATTTTCTGAGAAAGTCTAATCACATGGGATCATCTCTCGACAAGGTATCTGTTATGTGTCATCCACAGATACTCAATGAATAAAGATCTTAGGGAGGGTCGTTTATGGACCAGATTCATTAGTAAGCACTTCACAAACATGGTCTTGTCACAACCACAGAGGAAGCCTACAAAGCAGATACTATTATTACTGGTCATGAAGCAGAGGCCCAGAGAGGCAAGTAACTCCAAAGTTACATTGCTAGTAGGTAGTAGAAATAAGTGAAATGCACCCCATGCAGTTAAAATGCATGTGTGTAGATTAACCATTATTCCCCCTTTGCCTAATAGAAAGGAATAATTTATACTAAAGAGACAGGTACAGATTTTCTAGCAACCTCAGAATCTAGTTGAAAAAGTCAAACATGGGTTTTATTACCAAAAGTCACCTTATTTTTAATTTTTGTTGAATCACTGTTTCTGGCTAAATAAGGAACATAATTTTGTTATTGTAAATCCCATTACAGTTTCCTGAGCAGTTCTTTTCTTTGGCTATTATAAAGTTTTCTATTTCAAATATCTAAAGTGTGTTAAAAACATTAAAGTGTGGGGTACTACAATCAGGACCAATTTTAGGAAGGAAACTTTTAATCTGTATTATTTAAAAACCTATACCCTGCTGGGGTGTATAATAAATTACTCATTACATGATGTTTTCATGAAAAGACTAAATAGCTATTCAGAAAGAACACTGAAGATTAGAAGGCATTAAAGCTACAGTTGGGGGAGGGAATGGATTTGTTGGCCTTTTTCCCAGCCCAGAAATTCCATGGGGAATGGAAGAATTAGCTTTATCCACTACAGTCTGGATTCATTGAGTAAAAGAAAGACTTTCCATCTATTCTGGAGGTGTGCTGTGCAAATTACATAGAGCAGTTCTAGTCACCTGATGCTTTTCTTCTATCTAACATCATATATTGCACAGAGTGGGTATTCAGTAAATACCTATCACTATATCCTATAATCCGAGCATGCTGGGAGGCCAGGGCAGGAGGATTACTTGAGCTCAGGAGTCGGAGGAGACCAGCCTGAGAAAGAGCAAGACCCATCTCTTAATAAACTAGCCGGGGCATGGTGGCAGGTGCCTATAATCCCAGCTTTGGGATGCTAAGGCAGGAGGATCGCTTCAAGTCAGGAAAGTGAGGTTGCTGTGAGCTATGATGATGCCACAGCACTCTAACCTGGCAATAGAGTGAGACTATATCTAAAAAGAAAAAGAAAAAGACCATATAGTCTTTCAAAAGAGCTGTTGCAGAGTTTTATTATCCCTGTTCAGATAAAATAAGTTGCAAGCCTTTAGGAAATCTCAAAATTACAATAGCTGCTACAATCCGATATCATAATCATAACTTTATATGATTCAAAACAGTCTCTGCATTCTTATCCCTTCATTTTCCAACAATTATAGCAGTGGTTACTTCCCACTCTATTAGAGGATTAGTTACTGATTTTTAATCAGTGAAAGGATCATAATTAATCAAAATGCCCATTTAGAAGAACTTGCCAGTGATCAAGAAGACATTTTAGCCTCCTGACAAATCTTATCTTGGAAAGCTGCAATAAGCAGATTACATAAATTAGGCTTTCTCTACTCAAAATGTAATTCAGTAACTTCAATTACAAAGTTTCCCAGAACTGTAAAGTAGGACATATATATTCTGTTCTTTATTTCAAGAACATATAATCAGGTTTTGAAGTTAAAAAAAATTCTTTGATATAATGGTCCAAACCAAAAGTTGATAATAGCCTTAAATTTATTTAACACAAAGAGCTATTTTAATTTCACTCTTCATATAGTCATGCAAATAAAAACCATATCTGTGTTAGGGTAGGCTCTCCATCGCCTAAGCATTTCTTCGGGGTGTCTGTATGTACATCTGTAAGTATCCACATTTCCCTAGCATGGGAGATTCACAGAAAGTCACCTGGAAGAGTTCATGATAAGATAGTTAACAGGCCCAGAAGGTCATCTCAAGCAACCCTAAAATGAGTCCCTCAGGTTTGAGTTAGAATCTCAGCTCTGCTACTTAACTATGTAACCTTCATCGGCCATATGTTGCTAAAAAAAGTAGCCATTGTTCATCTGCTTAATCTTAACACATAAAGACACACACACACACACACACACACACAGAGTAGCTGTTGCAACCTTGTTAAATGAATAAGTTAAAAATCTACCCAAAAGGGAAAAAGTGATTTTACCATAAGGGACATTCATACTCGTATGTTTATAGCGGCCCAATTCACAAACGCCAAGACGTGGAAACAACCCAAATGCCCTTCAACACATGCATAGATCAATAAACTGTGGTATACGTTTACCATAGAATATTATTCAGCCATAAGAAGATAGAGACCTTGTATCTTAGGTAACAACCTGGATGGACTTGAAGAACACTCTCCTAAGTAAGACAGGAATAGAAAAACAAGCACCACATGTGCTCCATACTAAATTGAAAGGAGTAGATTAACTAGGAGCTCAGTTGAGAGAAAAAATTAATTAAATTAAAGGGGGAGGAGAGGAGAGGGTTTAGCAGGTTCCCACCCAAAGGGAACAGTGCAGGGGTGATGATACGTGTGAAGGAAACAACTACAACTTGAATTTTACCTTACAAATGAAAACTATCTAAGCTAATTATGTGTGCCCTCATGTTAATCTGAAAATGGAAAACAGTCACAAAGTGCTAGACACAGCGCTTGGCACGTGGTGATGCCCCCAGATGTGAAGTAGTCTTTCCTCTCAGACTTCAGGAGTTCTTATCTACTGCTCAGTGAGAACAAGAGGGTAAAAGATTTTGACTTAGGGTGGTGCCTGTGGCTCAAAGGAGTAGGGGGCTGGCCCCATATGCCAGAGGTGGCAGGTTCAAGCCTGGCCCTGGCCAAAAAAAAAAGGATGTTCACTTAAATCCTTGCCATACATGCTAACTTCAGAAATGTCTTCCCCCCTTTTCACATGTATCCTCCAACCATGGGATACTTCAGCCTATTTGCGTTCACTTTCATCTAGACTTTTCTCATCTTATCTCGTCCAGGAGGGAGGCCTTGGAAGGTGAAAGGGAAGATCAATCCCCAGAGTCTCCCCTCTTTTATCACATCTCAACTTCCAGGGTAAAAAATCTCAGTCCGACTCTGAAAAGTTGACCTCTGTTTTGTCTGAAGTTGATCTGCGTGTTGATTCAATCTAAAGCCAACACAGTGAATTCGATTTACAGGATCTGACTGAGGAAAAAATGTTGGAAGATAGTCCAGCCAGGTGCATGAGAGAAAGTTGTTTAATAGTTCCCCCCTGTGCTAATTCTCTCCCCGGTAATATTGCATTAATATTTCTTTCTATCGCCTGTTGAAACTCCTACTCATGCACCCAATGCTGACATTTTTCCTTTTCTGCTTCCTTGCCCAGAGTTCACCTGATTTCAATGTCCCACTTGGTAATTTCTCTGCACGTGCCTTTGTTCAGGGCACTGCTGTTCATATCGGGCTTCCTCGGCGGCAGCTCCCCACAGGTGGGACTGGATTACAGACACAATTCCTCTGTGTCACCAGCACCTCACACAGTGCTGAACATTAACTGGCTCGTCACAAATGCTGAACTGAAAGGCTGTCTGACTGGAGTTAGACAGGGAACAGACTTAGAGCTAGACTGATGGAGTTTAAATCCAGCTCTGCCTCTTCCCAATTCAGGGACTGCGGGTAGTTACTTAAACATTAAATGCATTACTTCTCTGGTCTGTAAATGAATGGACAATGGATCTGTCATAGCGAATGTTGTGGGCTAGATGAGAGCATGCAAGGTTCGTGGACAAGGGCATCCCAGGTAGTCAGTCTGTGGCAGCTGTGAGGCTGATTTGGTAACTACGAACATGACTGTCCTCTACACAGCAGCCACATTGTACCCAGGAACCTCCCAGCAGAGAGGCTATCATTGGTTAGTCTTGGAATATGACCAATAGAGCCAGTGTTTCTGGAGAAAAAGATATATATATATATATATATATATATACATACACACACGCATATATACTCCAAATTTTAAAAATAATGATTTCAGATAAAAATATTTTAGAGCACCATCTGTTCATATGTTGGAGATGGCCGATTTGATGAAATTTCAGAGAAACATATTTAAACACTGACATCTCACTAACCAAGGCACTTTCTGATAGGGTACTGAGTTTATTCAAGTCATCTCTGTAGGGCACATGGAACGTGTCCCAGTCTTGTGGGATAAGGAACATCTCAAGGTGGAGTCATTTGTGGTAAGGGATTGAGCCCACAGTAAAACTACCGCCCATCAGACTTTTAATCACTGAGTGAGTGGAGGTGATGGCACCTGCTGGGACCAGGAACCCCTGAGAGGTGACAAGAAAGTGAAGCCAAAGGGGAGCAGACATGACAGCTATGGACAGGCCTGCTGAGGCTGCAAGACAAATGACCATGGTCTAGACACCTGCAGAAGCTCTGCCTCTGCAAACTCTGGGGCCCCCTCCAGACTGGCAACAGACCTTCTGCTGAGAAAAGAGCAGCCTCCCACTCCACCCCAGCTGGCAGGCCTTTCTGCCAGGCCTGCCTGGCTCTAGCTAGTCCAGGCTCATCAGTGAGTACTGTCTCCAACTACTCTCAGTGGTTAGCGCCCCTCTCTTATTACTGCCTTAAAGTGGTGGACACAGGTGCATGCCTCTTGCATGCCTCGCCATACACCAGGAATTCAAAAGCATTTAATTGGCCATTGAGTCATTGTGGAACACCCCAATCCCACCCCACTGGTCAGAGTTACAACAATAGGCTGATATTTTTAACTGCAGCTGCCAATCACAGCCCTCCCCTCTTTCTCTAGGTGTCTCCCCACCCTTACTTCTTCCCCACAACTCTCTCTCTCTCTCTTACAGCTTCAAGTTCAAGCCTATTGGGTAGATGGATTTCTGTGCTCATGTGAAGAACTGAATGGATGGGTGGGTGTGAATGCTGCTTCTTGTGAGTCAATTGAGATTGTAATGACCTATATTACTATTCTCCCCCCTCACCCTCCCAAGATCATAAATATACTAAAGGGGTTTTATGCAATAGCTGCTTCCCAGAATTACTCCTACATTTGCAACCCTGGTTTGCTCCATTATTTCTTCCCTGAGGCATGCTTAATGCTTTTTGCAAAAATGTCCTAACACATCAGATTTTAAGTCTTTCCAGATCATTGTCATTCACAAATGCCACTCAGAAAAAAAATAAAATCCAATCCTATACAAACAAAATATCTTTGAAGGCTTCTTTAAGGCATTGGCCCATATCCACCTTCTAATCTATGCCCAAGTTTCTCCATCTCTGTTACGTTGCTCTCATTGACCTTGGAGGAATCTTGGACCTTTGCAAGAGAAGAGTTACACCAAATTCTTCCCTTATTAAAGAATGAACCTTTGCTCAGAGCTGAACACTAAGGAACAGTTGCTGGTACTTTCTTAATCAGATAACTAGAATTCAAGTAATTCTCTACCTAATGGCAACCTGCTCATTCTCAGTAGGCAGTATGAAAAGCCAGCCCTACGTGACCTTGCTTGCTCTCGGGATACATATTCCTTCAAAATGATTAGCATCTCCATGATACCTATTTGATTATAGTTTCTTTAACTTTCTCTAAGTTTTGGGTATAAAATTTTGTTTATTTCTCTTCCAAAGCATTTTAAACATGAATTTATTTATTTCACTATTAATTGAATCAGTGGGCTTAGGTCATTTCTTTCCTAAATAAGAGTTCAAAGTAGAAGATGGGAGATCGCTGAGCTGTAAAGTCTAGAAGCATAAGAAAGCCTTTTAATACCTGTCAACTAGAAAATAACTATGTCTGGGGTGAGCAGAGTTGGGAAAGGAAAGAGGCTCATTTGTTTGCTGTGTTTCTCCCACTATAGTTTTTCTTCTCCAGAGACTATTTCCCATTAAAATCCATCTACTCTTACAGAATATGCATATTGCCTCAACATGTTCCAAACTCCTACGGAGACTGTTAAAGGGTAGAATGGCTGAGTGGCTGGTATCTTCTTGTGTGGATGAGAGGCACTTTACATAATGCAATACTCAAGCAATGTTTGGACTTAGATCTCTGAAAACTCTGCCACTTCTAGATAAGGCATTGGACAGTTAACTCTCTGTACCTCCATTTCCTCAGCTATAATGAGCAAATAATGAAAGAGCCTACCTCCTAGGATTTAATGAATTAATACATGCAAGTGTTTGAATTGCTGCCTATTACACAGTAAAGGCTCAGAGAGTTAGCTTAACATAAAAATATTTCTGCAGCTTAACTATTTTGTCTATTTTATTGTCATGAAGGTAAATACAGGAAGGCTAAACTATTAATTGTTCCCATTCCACTCTTCAATTAAATAAGTGAAGTCAAGAAGATTAAGTGACCTCTTCTAAGTGGTCACAAAGTTGATTGCAATGGATATCAGGAAACAGGATTGAAGTTTACTTATTTTATTTTGTGACTCTTTTCACTTCACAATGACACAGGTCTTGAAAAAAAGCCTGGTTATTTTATCTTTTGCATAAATATATACATTCACTCAGATGTTGATATCTCTCAACTTAGTTAATAAAATTATTGCTGGTTTACCATGGTGAATCAACTGGTAGCCAGCCACGTCTTCATCACATTATCGAAACTAGTGTCTTCTCCTACTTTTGACACCTGAAAAGCAGGGACCAATACTATTCACACTGAAAAAACAAACAAATAAATGAAAATATAAAGTAATGTTTCTAATATCACACGTTTTTTTTTTTTAAATTTTTGTAAGACAGAATTTATTCACAGAAAAGAAAGAAAATAATACAGAAAACATTAAGGCATCTGTTAGAGGGAGAAAATTCTAGTGGGGAGAGAGAAGCTCTCTCCGTTTCTCTCCCAGTCTTTCCCCATCTCCTCCT
>CAUYON010213531.1:0-40681 GCA_963573935.1 Arctocebus calabarensis
TTGTTATAATGGGCAAGGGACTTGAAGCGAAACTTCTCTGAAGAAGACAGGCACACAGCCTACAGACACATGAAAAATGCTCATCATCCTTAATCATCAGAGAAATGCAAATCAAAACTACTTTGAGATATCATCTAACTCAAGTAAGATTAGCCCACATCACAAAATCCCCAAACCAGAGATCTTGGTGTGGATGTGGAGAAAAGGGAACACTTCTACACTGCTGGTGGGAATGCAAACTAATACTTTCCTTTTGGAAAGATGTTTAGAGAATACTTTGAGATCTAAAAATAGACCTGCCATTTTGATCCTACAATTCCTCTACTAGGTATATATCCAGAAGACCAAAAATCACATTATAGCAAAGATATTTGTACCAGAATGTTTGCATTTTTAACAAATTCCCAGGTGATGCTGATGCTGCCAGTTTGGGAAGACTTAGGGAACTACTAAGCTAGAGGAAGAATGTTCGTGCAGAGGGAAGTGCAAAGGACCTGAGGCATGGTGTGTCTGTTATGTTTAAGAAATAGCAGGAGAGTCAGTGTAGCTAAAGAGGAGTGAGTGAGAGGGAGAGTGTCCAGATACCTCAGAAGTGTTACGTGCCAGAAGCTGGATCACGGGGGTTTGGGTAGCCATTGAAAGGTTTTCAGTTGTGCTCTGAGTGGGATGGGGAACAGAGGAGTGACAGGATCCAACTTGCATTTTCAAAGAATGACTTGTTGGCTGCCATATTGAAAATACACTGTAAGGGCAAGGTCGATAGTAGGGCGATCAGTGAGGAGGTGACTGCAATAGTGCAGACAGGTGGAGACAGTGGTCTGGGCCATTGCCAGTGGTAAGGAGAGATAGGATTACAGGTGTGCAGTGAATGTGAAGCCAATAGGGTCTGGAGGGATTGGTTGTGGGAGTGAGAGGCAGAGGAGACAACAATGATGCTGAAGTTTGGGGCCTGAGCAGCTGGATGGATGGAGCTGCTGTGGCCGAGATGGAGACTGCTCCAGCAAGAGTGGGTTTGCAGAATAAACTAATCATTCAGCTTTGGGCATGCTAAGATTGAGACCTCTACTGAAAACCGAAGCAGAGATGTCAAAAGGACAGTTGGGTCTGTGAGTCTGGATGTCAGGAGAGGGATGGAGCTAGGGAGATGACTTTGAACATTATCGGCAGAGAGAGGGAATTTACACCGTGAAGCCAGATGAAATCAACAAGAAAGTGAGCTTTGATACAGAAGAGTTGGACTACATAATCTTTCAATGCAGGGGAGCTAAACCCCTCCCCTAGCATGTTACCATCTGACCAGTGGACAGGAAAAGGATTTCACAGGTCTCCTCACACCCAGTCCAACATGCCAGCTCTGTATAAGACACTGTTCATGGCACTCTTGAAGATACAGAAACGAGAAATTTAATACAACATATATTTATTAACCACTACTTTATCCTGGGCACTGCAGGGGATATAAAGAAAAGTAATTGAATTAAATCCACAAATGTTTATTTGCACCCATTATATCCAAGGCCTCCAATATGTTTGGCTCTGTAGGGCTTGTAAAGATGAGTCACCCAGCTTAGCAAACATTTATTAGCACCTACTTTCTATATAGCCCCATGGAGGATAGACAAATAAGTGGTTGCTTTTAATTTGATAGGCACATATTAGTGCCTGTTTGGTACACAGCACTTTGCTAGGTATGGAGGGAGATGAGACACCACCCCGGACCTCAAAGTGGTAGCAGATCACTTGCATCTCTGTGCCCCTTCTGATCAATTGGTAGTGGCTATAAGGCTAGGTTCAGGCTCAGCCGAGAAGAATGCCACAGTGGATTAGTGATGTCTGCCATAAGCAAAAGAAGGAGAATGTGGTGGGGTATATGCCATAGAATTGGCACTGCTGGACCATGGGATTGGGGTTCAGTAGACTGTAGGAATATGCAGGAACCCTGCTGCAACTTCTTTTCTGTGTATTCCAATCCCTCTGTGCGTCTGTGAGCAGCCTCTTTAATAGATGGGAAAAGACTGTTTGGTAATACAGCCTGCACTTCTTGGGACATTCACTAAATAATAGCTATCAGCTAACACTGCTTTCACAGAGCTATTTCCCTTTATTCTCACAATCCTGGGGAATAAGCAGGGCAGGTATTAGTGTCCTCGTTTTACCGATGCAGAAATAAATGCAAAGAGAGATAAAGTGATTTGTCTGAGATTCCACAGGAAGAGCCAGAGCGAGAACTAGCCCCAGAACATGGAAACCCAAGTTACTTGCCTCAGCATCCATGGCTTTCTTTGGGGAAACCATCGTTTCTTACACAGGACTTTCATCATTTTCATGTCCCTAGTCTCATTTCATCCTCCCAGGGACTCTCTCGGGTTAAGTGTCAACACCCCCATTTTATACCCGAGGAAATGCAGGCTCAAGAGGGGAAGGAAAATAAAGTTGGTTGGGAGAGCACAGTATCTGATTCCTAAATCCAGTGCTGGGGGTGAGGGGGCAAAGAGGACAGGAGGGGGTGTGATCCCCAAGGGTCTCGTTTGGGGAGGGCAGCATCAGGCTGGGAGCCTCTGACTGTCCCATCTGCAGCCAAAGAGTGTGGCTCAGCAGCCCTCGGGCCCAAGCCAAGAATCAATCGCTGGCCTCTGCAGAGACGACTTCTAAAGATGTTTTTAATTAAAGTCCAGGAAGATCTATATGTGCAATATCTCCTTGCCTAGCAACGGCACTGGCGCTCACCCCCCAGTTGGGGGAACGGGACAGGTGGTTTCTGGAGGCCAGGGGAAGGCAGCAGAGAGGTGCAAAAGCTTCGGCCCTCAGGAGATGGCCCCATGCCCTGGAGATCTGACAGGGAGGTAGATATCCCTGTCCCTATCTTTTCCACCAACAAATCATCCAACAAACACAAGCACTCCTTCTAGGCTAAGCCCTGTGCCCACATGACACTGCAGAGCCAAGGTATAGCGCTACCATTCTGCCCTCCAAGGGTGTAGCACATAGTAGGTGCTCTGTAGATGCTGGAATGGATAGAACTGAATCGTGAGCAATAGGTACTTTCTGCCACTGGCAGAAGGATGCTATTGCAGATATTTAAAATGCCACTGTCCCAAACAAATGAAGTCACTAGCCTACATAACAGAGAGCCACGTGTAACGGTGGAGAGGATCGCAGAGCTTGTGGGTCTCAATTTGAGGTGGTTAGGAGAGTCTTCTTACTCAAGGAGATGTATTAAACGTGCACACACACACTCAAGGGCTGCCCGGCTGTGCAAGTCCATGGTCAGGATGAATGCGGAAAGAAAGAATAAACAGTGGAGGTCAGAAATTCCCCAGAGACCTTGGAAAAGGGTGTGGGCAACATAAGGGGTCCCTCAGCTCATCAGGCCAAACCTCGCCTTTCTGCTCCTTGTCCCTCCTGCCACTTCTCCTGCCCCCACGTCATGTGACGCTGTCTCTGCTCTATCTTCTCTGTCTCTGTATAACGTCAGTTTCCTACTTAACCTCTGTATTTCCACATCTTTCTGTCAAAGTATCTCTGTCCCTCGGTCCATCCTCCTGTATCTCTGTCCCCCTGACCCTCAGTTCTCCATCTCTGACCCACTTCCTTGCCCCTTCTCTCCACACTGCCTTCCCTGTCACTTGTCCCTGGACCTGCTCCTCCTGTGTGACCCCTGCCTGTATCTCCTGTGCATCATTCATCTGCATTCAGCTGACCACCCGGCCCCCTTGTAAGTGATGATCGAAGAGGGAGTTGGGAGGAGGGAGCTTGAGAAGGGGCTTGTTTCCTGTGTAATCTGAGCTTTCCCAGGGACTCGACAAGTGGTTTTTAATTTTTAATAGCGCAGTGCTGGCAGCAGCAGGGGGTGAGACTCATTTTTTATAAATGTTTGAGAAGCTCAATGTGAGCCTAGGGTTTCCCCAGGCCCAGCAGGGTGGCAAAGGGAGGTATGGAAGAGACAAGATGATAATAATTACAAACATCTTCATAATAATGACATTTGGCCACCTCAGTTGAGCACTCTATTTTTTTCCAAAGTGCTTCCTCTCTTTCTCTCATTGAGGGGTCTCCCATACCCAGGGAGGCAGAAGTGATAAAGTGTTATCTCCATTTTACAAAAGGGGAACTGAGGCCCTATCAGATCAAGTAGTTTTTCCACAGCCACACAAAGCTAAGGGCTGGAAGGAGAATGTATGTGTGCAACCCCAGAACTCTACTCCCTGCAGGACCGTCCCAAGACAGCCAGCCAGGGCTCTTCCTGGGGGCTCCGGAGCCACAGTCTGCAGCCTGGATTTCATCTTGCAGAGAGCAAGGGTTAAGGGATGAGAAAGGAAGGAATTCTGGCCTGGGAGTCAGGGCACAGGTTCCAAGTATGGCTCCTCGACAAACCATCTCAAAGCCACCCAAATAAATCAGAAACGAGGAGCAGGCAAGCCCCCTGCCTCCTGAAGCTAGAGCCCAGGGATGTCCTAGTGAGGGCCAAGGGCAGGGCCCAGATGCCTCCTGACCATACAGAGAGAAGGGAAAGGAATGAACTCTGAGTGAGCACCCACTACACACCCAGCTGCTTAAACCCATCATCGCTCTAATCCTCACAACATCTAGAGACTCAGAGTGGGCCCCCTAACATTACAAGTCAGGCCAAACGGGGGAACGATCTGACTAAGGCACAGAGCGAAGAAGTCATGGGACTTGAACCCAGGACCCTGTGATGCAAAAGCCCACCAAGCCTCCACAGAGATGTGAGGGGCATTCCCTCTCAGGAGTGTCCAACTTCTCATACTGACTTCAGTGGGAGGCGCTCTAACGATTTGATGACATGTGTCATCCTGGCTACTTCCTTCTGGATGTCAGTCTCAGGATGGGCTCAGTCAGTCAGGGAGGGAGGGCAGCCTCTCTGGCTAGATAGACCTGGGTTTGACTCTTTCGCTACTACTTACTAATGACGTGGCCTTGGGAAAGTCACTGAGCCCCTCTGTGACTCAATTTCCTTCTCAGTTCCATTCGGGGGGCTGGGTTAGAGCATCTGTTCTTAAATCAGGAGGCACTTTAGAATCTCAGGTGCTTGTAAAACTACCTTTGCCTGGCCTGCACCCCCAAGAGTCCTATTTAATTGGCCAGGGATGGGGCTCAGCATTGGTTTCATTTTAAAGCTCTCAAGAGATTCTGTTGTGCGGCCAAATTGAGAACCATTGGTTTCTGGGCTCTCCAAGGACCAGCTTTTCCATATCCTACACAGATCCTGGGCCTTGAGATCCTGGTTGCTCAAAAATCAATTGGGGGGTGGCGCCTGTGGCTCAAAGGAGTAGGGCGCCGGCCCCATATACCAGAGATGGTGGGTTCAAACCCGGCCCCAGCCAAAAACTGCAAAAAAAAAAAAAAAAGAAATCAATTGGGCAACGCTTCTTATTCCAGCGTGGAGCAGAAGGGCTGGTCAGCAATCTAATGGACAATGAACCAACCACTCATCCCTAGTCCTACTTCCAGAAGTTAGGGGAGGACAATCTGAACTCAGCTTCTTGCCTTTCCTCTCCCTTTCTCCTCTTCTTCTTGTCTCTGAGTCTTCCTTCCCACTCACCTCTCTATTCCACTCCAGTTGGCCTCTCCTCTTACCTTTAAGGCAGGATACATGTGGGTTTTGACATCAGACCCACCTGGGTTTGAATCCTGCTTCTACTTCCTCGCCAGATGACATTGGCCAGGCACTGTCCTCAGTGCTAAACATGGAAATCTACTTGAGTTCTCACAACAATCTGAGTGTCTGCTAGTACCCCTGTTTCACAAATGAGGAAATTGAGGTTCAATACTTAACCTCACTCAGCTTCAATTTCCTCCTCTGTAAGGTGGAAGTCTTAATAGAGCCCATCTCAAGGCTTTACTTTGTAAGTTTCATGAGATAATATGCATGCAGGGCTTGTATTATAGTATCTACCACAAAGTAGTTATTCAGTAAAGGGAATCTATCATTAGAGGATGATGTTATTGAATAAGGTTATGTAATTTACAATGGGATTCATTATTAATTCACATTTGCACCCACCACTGCACAGAACAGTCCCCTCAGCCGGTAAAGGGGGAACGATGTCGGGATGTGCTGGAGTCAGCTTATACCAGCTCTTGAGAGCCACATACTGGTTTTCAAGAGTTTTGTGGGCTAGTTGATATCATGTGGAAAACTTGAAATTGGGCCATGATTGGAGTATTTACACCATGGAAATCAGCAAACACCATAAAGTAGGGCATTCCTCCCCACCCTCTACCTCCTGGGAGCCAATGGTTAAATACTTGGCAGCATACCACTGCATCAATATCACAGAGCTGCTGTGAGTTCTGAAGGAAAGAACGGGCATGACAGAACATTGTAAAATGTAAATTGCCGAACTATGGGCGATGACCCCGAGGTGGTCCACAGCAGTCACAAGCCTGGCTCCCTTTTGTCTGCCAATTCTGGGGAGCTGCTGACTTGTGAAGAAGGTGAGTGAGAGTGTGTGGCCTGAAGAAGCTATGCCCATGGGGCCTGGGGAACAGTGGTGAATCACTGACCCTTCACCATTCCCACGTGTCGGCATTAACTGTAATGGCTGCAATAAAGAATCCCGGATTGGGGAAATGATTCCATCATCCCCTCGGGAGTTCCTGGGATGCGGCCAGGGAGAGAGAGAGAGCTCTCAGCCTTGTCTCTGGGGAGTCACTCAGCCTAGCATTGTGCCTTAGACAGGGGATGGGGAGAACATGGGAGGGAGTCATAGGGAGACCCTTTCTCATAATAGTTACAACAGCCACTATTTATTGCACTCGCCACGTGCCTGATGCTTTATGTATCTTCTTCCATTTCAATACCTTTTCAATACTTCTGAGAGGAGGAGGCATAATTGTAGCATTGTATACTGGCATGCCAGGCCTCTTGAGACAACAATAACCATTGGGTTCTTAGCATGGACCAGGTACTGTCCTTGGTGCTGAACATGGGAATGTATTTGGATTCAAAAAATGATCTCAGGAGATTTGTAATACCATCATCCTCGTTTCACAAATGAGATAATTGAGGCACAAAGAGATTTGTGACATGTCCAAGGTCAAATTTCTACTGAGTGGCAGCACTGTCACTGATTGTGACTCAATATACCGAGCCACTCACCCCAAAGTCATCGCGCCAGTGCTGACATTGGTTCCCAGAAGGGCTTTGGCATCAGAGTCCTCGGTCCAAATCCCACTACCACTTCCTCACTCTGTGCCCTCAATCAAATCTTTACTCCCATCTAGCCTTTTTTCCTCTCTTGTAATATTAGAGGGGCCCACTCTGAGTCTCTCAGACGCTGTGAGGATTAGAGATGATGGGTTTAAGTGGCTGATGAAGCCGAGAGTGTAGTGAGTGCTCGCTGGAAATTCATTCCTTTTTCTTCTTTCTGTATACTCAGGAGGCACCTGGGGCTGTGTCCTTGCTCCTGAATAGAAGACCCCATCATTAGGGAGGGGACAGTTTCCCAGGCAGCTCTGATGTGGGTGACATGAAACTGGAGTGGCCAAAGAGAGAAGCGCATTGCAGGGCTAGATTAGGAGGCTGGGAAGGGTAACTGGAGAGGGAAATGAGAAATGCAAAAGAGTGAAAAATAAATACATGTGTCTGTCTGGAATGATCGAGGGCCCCAGGCTGGAGGTGGGAGAGGCAGGCAGCAGGCCGGGCTTAGTGGAATTGCTGCAGTAGCACTTCCAGAGTCTTACTCATTAGCCAGGCAGTAAACTGGCCTCACTTCCCAGCAAACCACCCTGCTAGCCCAGAGAGCCCACTCCAGCCCCAGGAGGGCCCCACCCTACCTCACCAGCAGGGCGGCCAGCTGAGGGCATCTCCCTGTAGTGAGGTCTCAGCCTCTCCCCTTTGAGTCATATCCTGAGTCCCCACGCCTCCCTCTGAGTCTTCTACCTCATTCTTTCTGAATGAGGTTTGAGTGAACCAGATGGCTTTACTGGGTCCCTCATCTGACCCTTCCTTACCCTTACATCCACCCACACCTGGTCCAGCCTCACGTCCCAAGCCTGCTTTCGTCAAATTGAACATGATGTCAAATTAGAGCCATCTCTGGGACAGGCCGAAAGAAGCTCCCAGTTTAATGAGGCAGCGTCAAAAATCAATAACTTAATTGCCGCTCTTTGATGGACTTTTATCCAATTTATACTCTCCCCAGCAGCCTACGTGCATAGCATGTGGAGAAGTGTATACGTGTCTGGGGGTGGACTGCCTGGACACCAGGGGGAGGGGAGAGGAGGGCACCTGGGCCCACAGCCAACTATTTTCCAAAGGGAAAGCTGGGTGCTGCCATTCTCCTGCCCAGGGGCCAAGTGACACTGGCCGCTGAGCCCCAGTGAACACGGTTGTCCCTATGGGCTGTCCCCTACCACCAAAAGCATGGTGGGAGGGAGGAGGCAGAAGTCCCTTGAAGAATTAGGAGGGGCTGGAGTGGTTAGAAAGATCCCTGGGTTGGGGGTCAGGTCCTCGTTTCCAGCCCTGGCTCTAGCTCTGACTGCCATGACCTTAACTGGTAGTATCCATTGTTGCCACCATCTGCTCTGTGCTTGGAGTTTAGAATTCATTCCCTCAACCTGGTGAACCAAGGACTAGGATTATCCCCATTTGGCTGAAAAGGAAACTAAGATTTAGAGAGGCTATATTTCCTTGCCAGAGCCCTCCAGCTGGGAACCACCTCTACTGGGCCAGGTCTGACTTCACAGCCGTGCTTGAAGCCCCCCAGGTCAAGAATCAGGTTGGGACTCAGAGCGAGGATGGGGACTGGTATGTCACCAGGGAGTCCTCTCCCAGCGTCCCTGGGGTGGGGAGAGTCAAGAAAACAGCAGCCCCAGATGACACTTGTCTCGCTTGGTCCCCCGGGCCCAGGCACGTCGGTGATGCAGGTGATGGCCTCGGATGCAGATGACCCCACTTATGGCAGCAGCGCTCGGCTAGTATACAGTTTGCTGGATGGCGAACACCACTTCACCGTGGACCCCAAGACTGGTGAGGGGCGAGGCCGGGAAAGGGGTGGAGCCACAGGGCGGGGGCGGAGACTGGGCGGGGTGGGGCGGAGACTAGGTGGGGCGGGGCCACAGCCTCAGTGGAGGTCACCTCTAGGTGTCAGAGCATGGAGGGAGGCCTCTAGGGCGCTGCAGGAGGGTTAGGGTTATCCAGACAGGAAGAGGAAAGGACCGGGGGACAAAAAAGAAATGAGGTTGGAAGGGCATCCTGCAAAACTGTCAGAGAAACAAAAATGCAAGAGGCTGTGACCGTGGGTGTCCCGAAAGGACCTCAAAGGCTCTACTTGTCCTTGGAGCTAAATTGCAGAAAACCTGTCCGCAGCCCTTCCAGGGTCACAGTGTAGGTTGGGGGAAGGGCACTGGCTGGTGAGGTGCTCCATTTTGGCAGTTTTGAGAACTCTGTTCACAGAGCAGTTGTTACATTTGTCCCCTTCTCCCAACACCACCAAACAACAGCATCTCTTCCCATGGTCCCCCACTTCACTCACTGTAAGGTTAAAACTTGACTATCTCTGAGGTTCCTCGGGGTAGGAGGGCCAGGAGGACAGAATGAGGAGACTGAAGCCCAGAGAGGTCAAGTGACTCAGCAGAGGTCACCCAGCTGGGGGTGGCTGCTAATGCTGGTTGTGGGGGCAGGTACTCTCACTGCTCCTGGGGTAGGAGGGCAGGACAGGGATAAAGATGAAAGATGGGATATCAGACACCACAGAACATTTATCAAAGGCCCTCAGGGGCCCACAGCATATGCGTGAGCAATTAAGACTCAAGGTTTTTTGGAGGCAGTAGCAGCAAAGTATCTAGTATCCTAGATACTCCAAAGTATCCTAGTATCTCCAAAGGATAAGAAACTGTTGGCCAGATTGAGAGTTCATAAAGGGCATTCCAGGCAGAGGGCATGGCTCAGGCAAAAGCTGGGGGGAAGAGAGAAATTGTAAGACCAGCATGTTGAAAGGTGACAAGAAAAGGCTGGCAAGGGCCTGGGTTTGACTGTTGGTGTCAGCCAGGCTAAGTAAGGGTGAGGGGACAGTTGATAGACTCGAGTTTTGGAATTTTTTTGTGTGCATTTTCCTTTCATTTGGGGGGAAGGGAAAATATTTCATCCTATGAGCACAGTTATAATCATCGTCTCTTACACACAGTATCTTCATTATTTTTCTCTTTATAAAAGTAATGCATTTTAGAAAACATTCAAACATTAAACAAATGTTAGAAAGAAAAGAAAAAAGTAATTCCTACTCCCTGTCTACAGTTATTGCCTACCCAAAGGTAGCCACCTGGTGTATCTATTCTATGAGGTCTTACACTCATTCACTTTTGCAAATATTGTCATTTTTTTAAATAGAGATACATTTCAAGGTTTAAAATTTGTAAGTCCAAATAGGCATTTAGTAACAGTTCTTCACCCCACCCAGTCCCCCAGCCACCCAAGGTTGTCCCAAGGCAACCAATATAATTTGCTTATGTATCTTTCCAGAGCTATTCTATACATGTACAAGAAAATAAGGTGTATTTGTTTTATTTTTTTACACGAATGGTGGCTGTAAATGTAAATGGTGGTTTGTGCTATACATACAGCTTGCCTTTTTCACTTGACAATACATCTTGCAGATTATTCCATATCGGTACATAACGAGCTTCCCCGTTCTTTTATTTAATGGGTGTTATGGATACACTGAAAAATATCTGGCCAGCCCCCTATTGATGGACACATACGCTGTTTCCAATGTTTTTGCTACAGTGAACAATGCTACAGTGAATAACCTCATACATACATCATCGTGGTCTTTTGTAAGTATATCTGCAGAATAATTTTCAGGAATGCAAAGTCTGGGTCAAAGAGCACATGCATTTGGAATCTCAATAGATAATGCCAAAATGTAGCAGGTGACACTCTGTAAGCCAAGTGGGAGAGAACTTTTTTCCTCTCCTCCTTACCAACATTAAGGGTTCATTGATGACTTCTAAGCAAGGAAGTGATAAACTCAGGTTTTCATTCTAACAAGATCTTCTGGCTGCTGCTGTAGAGCTTGGCTCAGGGGCAGGAAGGCCCTGGAACTGGGGATGCCCTGCATGGAGCCTTGAAAGACAAGAACCAAAACCTGCACCCTTCTCTGACACCTGCTCAGATTCCTTAACATGCCTGTTGAGTTTGGGGACCAACGGTGATGAAGGCAGTGAGGGTTAGTTGAGTTGCAAAAGAGAGACAAGGTTAGTGATGGGGTGGCAGGGCAAACCTTGGGGGGCTAGATGTATCCACAAGACTAAGTTGAGAAAGGAATTGGGAGTTTCAACCCATTTGGGTTAATTCATCTAGGCAGGGGCATCACAAACAGAAACAGAAGGAATCTGAATTAAGAAAACCATCCAGGAGCAGAAGAATTAGCCAATGTGCCCTGGGATCCAGTGCAGAGCTCAATAATTCC
Organism: Arctocebus calabarensis; assembly: GCA_963573935.1. Classification (NCBI taxonomy): domain Eukaryota; kingdom Metazoa; phylum Chordata; class Mammalia; order Primates; family Lorisidae; genus Arctocebus; species Arctocebus calabarensis. The sequence continues at coordinate 11,436 of CAUYON010213531.1, forward strand.
ACTTTGACCATGTTAGTTTAAGATGAAAGAAGAGGAGGAAAGAAACATCTGGAATGTCTAGCAGGACACCTGAAATATGGGCATGAACCTTCGGTTGCCCTTGGGGAAAACAATACCCCACATAATTGTTGTGAGGATTCAGTGGGAGAGTCCATTCGTTCAATACCTATTTATTGAGTCCCTACTGTGTGTCAGGGTGCTGGGGATGTAGGGTGCTGTATTGTAGGTGCTGGGGATGTAGCGTATCTAAGGCTTTGCCTTCATGGAGCTTTTATGGAGGTAGAGAAGGCACAAAATCTGCAGATAAACATTTAACAGAGTGTCAAGTAGTGATGAGTGTGAGAAAGAAACCTAAAGCAGAGTAAGGAGGTAGATTAAGAACTGGGACAAGCCTTTCTGAGGAGGTGACCTTGAGGCAGAGACAGAATGAAGCAAGGGTATGACTCAGGTGGGTTTCTGGGGAACAGCACTGCAGGCCGAGGGAGCAGGGCGCGTGTGAAGGGCTCAGCCCAACACCTGGTACCAGGGGCTGATGTCGGTGCTGAGAAAGCCGTCACTATTTAGCCTGAGGAGGGGCGCTAGGGTTGATAAGCCTTTGGGTGGGAGGAAGAAGAAGAAGAAGTAGAGATAAGGGAAGGGCCAGGACGTGGGGGTGGCCAGGGTGGGCAGATGGAGAATCAGACCCCACAAGAGCGAGGAGGGCAGCCAAAGCCTAAGAAAGAGCATCCCCCAGTGCAGAAGATGGGGAGGAAGGTGACAAGTGGGAGGCCACAGCGCCAGGGGGGAGCAGGAACGGTTCCCAGGAAGCCAGAGAGTGAGCAGCAGATGCGGGGCAGGTGCAGAGGTTCAGATGGGGTCCTCGTTCGAGGGTCCCTCACTTCTCAGTCTGAAAGCCTCCTTTTTCACATTTCCCAGGAAGATCCAGCCTTTCCCTTCCCTTGCCCACGGCCCCGCGGCAGGAGCCGCCCTGGTGCCATTCCCGGCCCCAGCTCTATTTCCCCAGCCAGGAATACTCCGCTGATGCGGGGCTATATTTAGCAGCTGCTGCGAGGTACAGTCTGTTCTCGCTGTGCAGATAGCAGGGAGCAGAGCCGGAACGGGCCTGAGACGAAGGTGTGAGGGACGGGAGGAGGCGGGGCAGCGCCGGGCCCCAGTGCCGAGGAGGAATTAACTTGTGTGTTTTAAAGGCCAGGCCTGCCAGCAAGCCCCCCGCAGGGGCGACAGGGATGGCATTTGCGGGCTAATGAGGCGTCACATGGGCTCCAGGGCCCCTTCTGTGGCCTTTGGAGGGGGGAGACGGGGGTGGCGAGGACAACAGCTGGAGCCAGGGACGATGGGTGACGATGAGGCTGCAGGAGCTGAGGCCAGGTTATAATTACCAACCCCCGCCCACCACCACCCCCACGGAACGGGAGGAGTCTCTGAGACTTCCACATCTCTGCTGAAGATCCTCAACTGTGCCAGCGACGTCCATTTTACCAGGAGGGAAGGAAACTTGTACTTGTTGAGGACCTTTTAAGTGCCAGCTCCTGAGGTCAGAAGAGTGAACTAGAACTGCCTTCTACCCTCATGGAGCTTTGGTTCTAACAGAGAAGCCCCCCCCCCCAAAAGAGACAGTGACACCCAGGCTGACAGAGGGGTGGTGGAGGGGCGGAGGTGGGGGGTGGGAAATCAGTCAGCCAAAAAGCTATCTGAGCACCCACTGTGTGCCAAGCACTACAGATACCATGATGAACAGAACCAGCATGGATTCATGCCCCTGGGGAAATCTGAGCACCCACTGTGTGCCAAGCACTACAGATACCATGATGGACAGAACCAGCATGGATTCATGCCCCTGGGGAACTTATTTATGGGGTACCCAACCCAGGACTCAAGGAACAGGATCAGTGAGGCATCTCTAAAGAGTGAGGCCTGATGCTGGAGGCTTGGTCTCATTTGCTCTTCTCAATAGCCCTACGGGGCAGGTGTCCCCACTTTACAGAACAGGAGACAGAAGCTCAGAGAGACCCAAGAACCTGCCCATGGTCAGGTGACATGTACATGGGGGGAAGGAGACTGGATCCCTTATCCGTCTGACTCCAGCCTCTCCTTCCCACTCTGCCTTCTGTCTGGTGCTGTAGCTCCATGGCACACAGTAGGCCCTTGGTAAGAGTCCAGTGAATGAACAAGTGAATGGATGAACTTGCAGAGTCAGGTTTCAAGAGCAATTTCAAGGACTGACTTGGGGTTTTTTTTGCCCCCCACCCTGCCCCCCAGGGAGATCAACAGCCTCTGTGATGCTTCTCCCAGTACAGGAGAAAGAGTCCCAGGAGAGTGGAATATAGTAGCCAGGAAAATGAAAATATGCCAACCTTGTGCTCAGCTCTTAGTAATGTGACTTTGCCACTGTTGCCACTGAAAGGTAGAATCTCTGCACCCCTCGCATCTGGGTGGGGCTGTGACTTGCTTTGACCAATAGAAAGTGGCAGAAGTGACATTACACAAACTAACAAATTAGTCTTTAAGGGACCTTTCAGATTTCATGTTTGCTCTCCTGGAACCGAGTCTTGAGATTACCTCGTAAGGAAGCCAGTCTACTGGAGGTGCGAGAGGCAATCTGTCCCAGCCACAGCCAGGGCCAAGTGCCAGGCCATCTCAGACCATCAGCCAGCTGCTCCTCCTTTAGTCACAGCCGTGAGGGTGGGCCCAGCCAACCAGATGTCTCTCTCAGTTATCTATGGCTATGAACAAACTGCCCCAAAACTTAGTGGCTTACAACAACAATGATTTATTGTAACACTTTTGGGGGATGGCTGGGCAGTTCCTTTGCAGGGGTCACTCATGTGGCAAGCAACAGCTATCAGGTTGCCAGGGGTTGACTCAGCTAAGACAGCCCACACGACTGGGCTTCTGAGTGGCCTTTCATCCCTAGCTTCTTCCCAGCATGGTGGTCTCAGGCTTCAAGAGGACAGGCCTGTACATGCAAGGGCTTATCAAACCTCTGCTTTTGTCACACTTGCTGATGTCCCATTGGCCAAAGCAAGTCACACGGCCAAGGCCAGACTTGGTATGGGAGGGACAACCCGAGAGTGTGGATACCAGAAGGTGTGGTTCATTACATGCTACCACCATAGCAACCTATCCCAGCATGTGACCCTGGGAACAAGGTCCAGGGGCATCATGGCCTCTAAGTCCCCACCTCATAAACACCCAGAGATGGCCCTTGAATCACACATTCTACAAGGCTTCATGTCCAGTTTCTAAGTGAAATGAGTTTAGTGTCCCCAGTTTCTCTGCAATTGGAAGGGGCAGGGACAGCAGGAAGGGCAGCCACGTGGGGCCTCTATCCTCACCCACAGAGGCAGATCCAGAGCCCTGCTCCCAGCCCCACTCAGAGCTGGGACCCATAGCCTTTGGTGTCCAAGCCCACAGATGCACAGCGGCCCCAAATCCTACCACAAAACCTCTACCTTCAGTGGCATCCTAGATGGACAGTGACAAGCACAGCAAGTGCTCAGCCAAGGTCAGCTCTCTTCCCTGCCTGAGCTCCCTGGCCTGGTGGCCACTGCACCGTTGGTCTGTCTGTCTGCTGTCTGCTCTCCTGGCATCTCTCTCCCCCCCTTCTGGGTCCCCTCTCTGTTGTCTGTGGGTCTGTTCGTGCTCTCTCTGCTGGTCTTTGCCCCCTCTTCTTTGCTTCTTTTTTCCCTCCTTCTCTTTGTTTCTCTCCATCTCTCTCTTATGTCTCTGTCAGTCTCTTGCTGGCTTTGTCTCTGGCTTTACCTCCCCCTCTTGCCTCCTCCCCTTTCATCCTTTGGGTCTCCCTGCCTTTCCACCCCCCTCACCCTTCCTCCCCTACCTCCCTTTCTTCTCTTCCTCCCTAGCTCTGTCTGCCTCTTTCCCCAGGACCTCTTTCTTCTCTCTCCCCTTTCCTCTCTGCCACCTTCTCCTCTTCCTCTCCTTTCTCTCCTCCCCGTGCTCCTTTTTTCCTTCCAACCCCCTGGGGTGGAGGATAGACAGACCCCACCTTCCAGCACAGCCCCCACCATCCAGAGCTGCAAAGACTCAGCCAGAGGATGTGCCTGCCCCTGTCACAGCCATGGTGTTTCCGGGAAGAACCTAGGGAACAGGCCAAGGGGCTTGCCACATCGTTGAAAACATGGCTTGCCTGGTTAGGACTGGGAAGAACAAGGGGGATATTCTGTAGGGTAAGCAGGACCACGGCCTTGGCCCTGGGAGTGGCTGGAGCAGGAGGGATGGGGTGACCTGGGAAGGGATACTCTGTCCTTACAGCAGTCCAGCAGAGCAGTTCAGAACATGGACTTGGGTACCAGAGTGTCTATATGAATCCTGACTGTGCACTTTCTACACACGTAACCTTGAACAAGGTGCTTAACCTCTCTGTACCTCTGTCTCTTTGTCTGTAAGATGGGCATCATCTCAGCACCTTCCTCGTGGATGCTAAGAGGATTAACAGGCAACTCACAAGGTCAACACTCATAAATGTTATTACACAAAATTATTACACATAATTCTCATGAGAAAAAATCCTACACTAGTTGTTTTCAGTTCTTCTCAACCGATTTTGTCCCAAAATTCAACTAACAATGGTTGGAGACACTTTTTAAACTGGTGGGGGAGGGGAGTGAATGTTGCTGCAGTTGGCATCTAGGGGGTCAAGGCCAAGGATGCTACTAAATATCTTACAATATACAGGACGTGCATGCGCGAACACACACAACCACGCACACCACAAAATCTAATCCTGCCCAAAATGTCAACAGAGCCAAGTTCGAGAAATTCTAATCTTTGGGTAGGTATAATGGTTGTCCCCACTTTACAGACAGGGAAACTGAGGTTTGGAGAAGTGAAGGGATTCACTCAAAAGTCACATAGCTAAAAAAAAAATGTCAGGTTTGGGATTTGTCACAAGGCACTCTGCTCCCAAGACTCCCGTTTTCCTGGGAAGACCAGCTGTGGCAGAGAAGGAGTCAGGGGACTTATTGAGGCGTCTCAAAGGCCACCAATAGAAGTTCTATCTGACCCCCCGATTAGACAGAATACCCATTCCATACCTCCATGTGATCCCACAAAAGCAGGACAACCCCCTAGGCGCCCCACCTCTGGCTACTCCAGCCTCACACAGAAACACACACACGTGCACGCACACACCACAGCCTCTCCTACTATTCCATAGCCTTTACTGGAGTCTGGGGACTGTGTGGGGACATCAGGTATTAGAGCTTGGGTTTTGTGGGGTACATCACAGGGCTGGTGGTGCATGACTCCACCTGGCACACCAGCCCTGGGCACCACCTGTCACCACCTGGTGCTCGGCAGGTTGGAGTGGGTGGCGGCAGAGGTTCTGAATGCCTCACCAACTCCCCCTCCCAGACTCAGTCTCTTCTGCTGGCTGGGAGACAAGAACCCAGCCTTCCCTCAGCAGAATTCATCTTGCAGTCACCCTCTCTGCTCCTCCCACTGCCCTGCTTCCATCAACAGCTCCGCGGATTGTCCGTTCAGTGATTAGCTGGTGCCTGGACAGAGGGCTCAGGGTCAGGAGGGACAGGGATGAGGCCCCCAGGGCTGGGGGATAATTCAGTTGTGGGAGGAGTGTGGACAATAACGTGGGAAAGCAGCTATGAGTGTGCACAGTGCATGTCCATAAGTGTGTGCACAGGTAAGCACGACGCCATAGTGTATGTACTGGAGTGTGGACGTGCGTCCAGCCCGCTGCTCGGCACCCACCACCTGCTGCTTTGTGCCTGGCTCCGGGTGAGTGTCACTCACAGAGATGAATCAGGCACAGGCCTGGCTCATGCGTACAATATCAGGTGGGGAAACTGAGGCCCCCAAAGTGGGGCCAGAGGCGGGGTTTGAGGGTCACACAGTGGCAGGTTCTAGTCTGCTGTAGACCTTTTTTTTTTTCTTTTTTAAGCAAAATAAATAGTCCATTCTGTTGCTTTGCAGCTATGTCTGTGTGAGCCAGCGAGAGTGTGTATTTGAAAGTGTATGTATGAGAGTGTGTATGAGCCTGTAACGGGTGGGGAACCTGTGGCCTCAAGGCTACATGGGACCCTCTAGATCCCCCGTGGTGGCCCCTCAAGCAACCCAAACCTCACATGACAAATCCCTTTCCTAGAAGCATTTGTTCTATAAAAGTTGCCCGCCCCACTTAAGGACCCAGAAGGCTACATGTGACCTCGAGGCCGCAGGTTCTTACACACACTCACACTTACATACACTTTCAAACACACACAGACACAGCAAAAAAGCAAAACACCTATGGGTGTTTGTTATTATGTTTGTATGTACTTGTGTGAGTGAGGGTGTATGTTTGAGAGCGTGTGTGTGTGTGACAGTTGTGTGTGGATGAGAATATGTGAGAGTATATGCGTGTGTGGATGTTGAGTGTATGTGAGTATGTGTATTTGGGAGTGTATCAGTATGTTTGTGAATATGCTTGCATGTGTGAGAATGTGGAGTTGTCAAGTGTATCGGTATGAGCAGATGTGTGAGTGTATTTGTATGGGTGTGTGAATGTGGGTGTGAGTCTATGAGTGTGCAAGTTTGCCTGTATGAGCCTGTTTCTCTGTGAGTGTGTGCATGTGTTTTCTGCATCACTTTCCCTCCTGAACTTGAATGAACGCAAAGCTTATCAAGTCTGAGTCGTGCCTCAGCCTGTGCAGGGGTCCCCACATCAGCAGGCAGCTGCTGGGGGGTGTTCTCATCCTCACTCACCCACAGGTGTGATCCGGACGGCTGTGCCTGACCTCGACCGTGAGAGCCAGGAGCGCTATGAGGTGGTGATCCAGGCTACAGACATGGCAGGTCAGCTGGGTGGCCTCTCGGGATCCACTACTGTCACCATCGTGGTCACTGATGTCAACGACAACCCACCCCGATTCCCGCAGAGTGAGTGAGGCCTTCCCAAAGGAAGGTTCATCTGTGTGTCTGTCTCTCTGTCTGTTAGCCCATCCAAGCCAGCCACTGACCCCATCTTCCTTTTAGACTTCCCACTAAAAGAGGGACCCCCACCTGTCCGTCAGTCCACCAGGTCACCCACCAGCCTCCCTCCAAAAATGCTTCCTACATAGGAAGGCTCCAACAATGTCTGATTTTCGATGCATCTAAGGGACACTGTTGCCTTCCGAGACCTTCTCTTGCTTCCTGCAGAGAGAGGGTCCCACCTGTCCACCTTCCATCCATCCACTCAACCACACTGGTCCTTACCCACAGCTTACTGGACAGCCACACGCTGCTGACCCAACCTGGCAAAGGGAAGGCCCTGGGGAGGGGCTCACAGGGATGTTGGCAGAGACATCTGCCACCCCAGACACAGGGATGCCCACAGCCGTGCATGGAAAAACTGAGCGACAGTTATTTCCCTCCTCTCTGAGGCTGGCCAACAGGAGTCTGTGCTTCTGAAATAGGAGGCCCTTCCACCCTCTGTCTCTCCTGGTACAACAAGGGCCAGAAGAAATTCTCTGGCCCAGTCCCCCACCTCCCTATCAGCCCAGCCAGCCCCTCTCTCCTAGGCTTAGGCCGAGATCCGAGACAGCAAAGCCACCGAAGCTGGCAGAAACTAAATGCCGCAGGGAGCCGGGCTGATTCCTATCGGGCGAGTCATTACTTGAGGTCTGCTGCTCTCACATTAGGCCCCGCCACAGGGGACTGACCCCCTTGAGATAAGGGAATCCAATCCGTTAGCTGAGAGCACAGCATCATCTCGGCCCAACGCCTCAGCCCAGACGCAGAGCGGGGTGGGCCGAGCCAGCCTTGCATCTCCAGGGAGCTGGGCACAGAAGCCAGCGCACTGTCCAATCTCTCGGCCCGGCCCCTCTGCTGAGGGAGATGCCTAGGAGGCCCCCTGCAGAGGTGTGGGGCCCGCAGTCTTCTGCCCTGTGTGCCTGGCTCTGCGCTATCCCTGAGCTGGGGAGCGCGGGGCAGAGCAGAGAGGAGGCCAGGGCCCCAGGAAGGCTGCTCTCCTCCTGCCTTCCCTTCTCTCTTCCTTTCTTTCACATTTCTTTTTTATGAGGTACAGCACATAAACAGAAGGGCATGACATGTAAATGTCCAGTTCAACAAAAAATTACAAAGCGAAAACTCCCCAGCCCCTTCCTCCAGAATTAACTGCCACCTGCTTTTGTGATCACCATTTCCCCACTTTTCTGTAACATCTCTTCACCTGTGTATGTATCGCCAAACATTACAGTCTATTTCACCCATGTATGACCTTTACGTAAATAGGATCACACAATATAAATTGGGTTTTGTCTTGCTTTTTAGCTCTCCGAATTGTGTTTATGAAATCATTGTAGCCATAATGTATTCATTTTCATTGCTGCATAGTATTCCATAATATATCTGTTCTGCTGTTGATGGACATTTGAGTTGTTTCCAGTTTGGGGCTATTGGGAAGGATATTGTTTTGAACCTAGCCACACTTCTCTCAATGTCCATTTGTACTCATTCTTTGCTGCATATATAGAGAAGGAAAATTGCTGGGTCACGGGATGCAGTCATCTTCAGCTCAGCTAAGTAAAGCCAAACCATTCTCCCCTGTGAGGAAATGCATGTGACCCTTGTACCATGTCGTCACCGACACTTGGTATTGTCAGACTCTTTGATTTGTGTTCCTCTGCTGATTGTCTCCTAGTAACTCATGCTGTTTTTCATTCATACACTCTCTAATCCCTCACACATTTCATTTATGAGACAGCCTGGCATTCTGCCAGGCACTGGGAATCCCTGATGAATAAGAGATGAGGTCCCTGTCTTCCAGGAGCTCATGCCCAAGAGAGAGATAAACAGAAAATCTGAGTAAAAATGCAGTAATCCTACAATAGGATAAGCATGGGGGCCATGGGAGCACAGGGGCAGAGCCTGGAGGTCTGGGGATGTCCCTAGGGGAGGGAACATTTGGTGAGACTAGAAGGAAGAGAAGGAAGAGAAGGAGTAGGGGCAGCAAAGGTAGAGAGAGCAAGTCAGTTACAGGATCATAAGAACTCCAGCCAGGTTGGAGCTGGAGCTGGAGCTGGGGTGGGAAGTGGAAAATGCGCCTGAAAAGTGAAAAGTCGGCAAGGACCAGGCAGCAAGTGCTCTGGAGGGCAGGCCAAGGGGCTTGCTGGGCCCCATCCCAAGGCCAGTGGGGAGCTACGGAAGAAATTAAGGCAGGGGAGTGGCATGTTTGGCTGTGTTTTTTAAAATGCCCCCCTGGCTGCTGTTTGAGAATAAATCAGGAGACACTCCACACAAGGATTACCCAGACTTGTGGGGGCCCCAAGAGACACATCCTATAGCCCCTGCTTCTTCTGGGCTGGCCCATCATTTAGCAAGTCATCCTCACCTGGACTTCAGCTCCAGTTGGAAAGCAGGGTGCTGTTTGTGTCCTGTCTGACCTCGTTCCTTCTGGTTTCCCCTCTGCTCTCCCCTCCAGCCACAATGGCCATCTTGCCATTCTCCAAGCATGCCAGGCCTCCCACCCACCTCAGGCCCTTTGCACCTGTTGTCCCCTCTGTCCAGAATGCTCTTTCCCAAATATCTGCTTGGCTGACTCTCTTCCCTCCCTGAGACTTTTGCAGAAATGTCATCTCAGGAGGCCTTTCTCGATCAGCCTATTTAAAACCACAAGACGCCCTCCTTCCCTGCTTTATTTCTCTCCTAAGTTCCTTTCACCATTGGACACACTGTGTGTTTTATTGATGTGACTGTTCAGTGTCTTTCTCTTTCCATGAAGAGGAAAGCACCAAGAGAGCTGGGATTTATGTGCACATTATGTGTTGCTGTAAGCCCCGTGCCTAGAATTGCATGATGTCCTGGACATCACAGGTGCTCCGTGTACATATGGAAATGAAGCAATGAGGTCATTAACATCAACAGCAAAAGTAGTATGGAGCCCTGCCATTTTCACACAATTTGTTCCATTTATTGAGTAGCTACCACGTGCAAGGTGCTGATCATCTGAGTCAATCGTCATAACAGCACTGCTGTTAGGAAGGCGCCATTACTATTTCTATTCTGCAGGTGAGGAAACTGAGGCTCAGATTTACATAGCCAGAATTGACTCCAGAGTCTTAGCCTTTATCACTGTGCTCCTCTGACCCCCTCACTGGGCAGATGGTGAAACTGAGGCCCAAAGAACTGCAGGCATTTTCCAATGTCAATCAGTGAATAAACTCAGGGGTCAGCATTAGAATCCTCCCCTTTGGCTCTCAAACTTCTGCAAAGGACATGCCAAGCTGGGAGCCCCTTTCAGACATTGCCTTCCCTAGAGGCTCATCTGGGTCTCCTTCCCCTTTCCCCCAGGGCTGGCAGAGGTGGGGTAGGAGATGCTTCCACCCCTGCTCATGGCTGTGTTCCCCACAGAGATGTACCAGTTCAGCATCCAGGAGTCAGCCCCTATTGGCACAGCTGTGGGACGAGTGAAGGCCGAGGACTCGGACGTGGGAGAGAACACCGACATGACTTACCACCTTAAGGAGGAAAGTGGCAGTGGTGGTGATGTGTTCAAGGTCACCACAGACAGCGACACTCAGGAGGCCATCATTGTAGTGCAGAAGGTGCAGCTGCCTCAGGAGGGAGGGGGGAGGCAGGCCCTGGGGTTGGGGGGACCAGGAAGACCTCTGAGCAGTCAAATCTCTCCATGTCATGCCACTCTAGGGATTAGGTGTCTCTAAGACTCAGAACCAACGTGGAAAAACAACACTGATGGTTGTTTCTCATTCCCATTTTAGGAATGAGAAAAACAGGCACAGAGAGGTTAAGTGACTTGTCCAAGGTTGCACAGATATTTGTCAGAGCCAGGATTCGTTCCAGATTTGAATCCATGCTCTTAAACGCTCTGATGTGCTTCTTCAAGTCCTTGCCATGCCCTTCACACTCACTGTTTCCTTTAATCCTCATATTTCCCTCTGAAGTTGAGGTCATTATTCCCTTTTTTTAACAGCTGAGAAAATAGAGGTTCAAAGAGGTAAAGGGCTTGCCCACGATCACACTTGTAAAGAACAGGGTAGGGATTTGAGCCCAGGTCTGGTGACCCCAGAGCTCTTTCCTTCCTGAGTCTAACAGCCTTCCTCACCCACTGGCTGGCCAGGACCTAACACTATAAACTCAGTGCTCCCTAGGGGAAGAGGATAGAGGTCAAATAAAGAAGCAAAAATCCATCTTCCAGGACTTGGTCATAGGCTTGGCAACTCAGGGCCATAAAGACGGTTAAGACTGTGCATTCCAACCCTCCTCTCCATGGGAGTTCTAAATCCCCTGCACTGGCCTACAAGTGGTCCTAGACTTTTGCATGCCTGGAGGGATGGGATGCGCAGTCCACGCCATTGTCCAACTCTTCTTCCTGTCTCTCAACCAGCACCTGTCTCCTTAAATCTGCTCCTATCCGCCTAAGCTCTGCTTTCTAGAAATGTCTGCCCCCAACAGCCCTTCATTCACTCAGCAAGCACATAATGACCTGTTCTTTACCTGACATTGAGGGTTTGAGGATGGAGAAAACTTTCAGTTCCTTCAGCTACTTCCCAAAGGATAATAACAGCTAATACTTGTAATAAAGTGCTTACCACGTGCCAGGTCCCCTTCCACTGCTTTCCATTATTAACTCATTCAGTCTCTTCCTCTGTCTTCTGAAGTATCATCATTGTCCATTTTATAGATGAGAAACCGAGGTCCTGAGAAGTTCATTAACTTTCCCAAAGTCATGCATCTAGCGAGCCCAGTAGGGATGCAAGCCCAGGCTCCAGAATCTACCCTTTTAAGCAGTCTTGATAAAGATCAAAAATCTGAAACTGGTTTTCAATCTTTTGATCTCTATTTGTTCTTACCATTAGGTGAGCCCATTTCACAGATGCTGAACTGAAGGCCCAGAAAGGCCCAGCACCCCAGAGCACCAGAATCAGGCCCCAGACCTGCCTTGGGACCCCAGCACAGTATTTGCTCTCATCTCTGGGGCTACCCTGTCCACTGCTCCCTCCTGCCCGCCCCAGCAGTGGCGCCTGAGGTGTCTCTGCAGAGTCAGCGATGGCTCAGGGAGCAGAGCCCCCGCCTGATTGATGACCTGGCTCCGGAGTCCATCGCTCACTCCCAAGCCAGGCCACTGCCTGCCTCCCTGCATCCTGATTTCCCAGGCAACAGGATGGAGGAAGGAAGAGGCCAGTTTTCCTCAACAAGCTGAGGAAGGTGGGGGCAGAGTTCTGAGAGGAATGAAGAGACCCTGTACAATTGGGCAAGCCCCTGCCTGTGGGCCTCTCAGAAGGTCACCCTTGTCAATCAAATCACTCCCCCACCATGCAGCTGAGGTCCTTGCAAGATCCACCATTGCTATAAGGCTTTGTCTTTCAAAATCCAGGGCCAGAGCCCACATACAGCCCTGAAGCTCATTCATCAGAGGGTCACCCATTGGCCCGCCCCAGTGAGAAGCACAGGCTCAGAATGGATTTAGTGGTATCTCCAGGGAAAGCTCTAAAATAGCCTAGCTTACCAGGCTCAACTCACATTAACTGCCAGCTCCTATGCACCACACATCCCAGCTCTGCTGGTGACTCGCTTACTGAGCACCTTGGGCAAGGGACTGAGCCTTTCTGGACTTCAATTTTCTTATGTACAAAATGAGATAATGGCAATGCAAGCTTCTTAGGGTTATTGTTAATATATTTAAAGCACTTTCTATATGCTCGTTGAAAAAAACTAGTGAAATAATCCCAACATGCTGTGCTGGGAGGCAAGAAGTTTGGGAGTTCAGCCCCCTGAGCCTAGAGAAAGCTCTGTGTCCCTAGGCAAGCCCATCCCCAGGTTCCTCAGTTTCTCTGCCTGTAACCCACAGCGTTGGTCTGGGTCTGTGACAGCCAGTTAGGTGCTGAAGCCCAAGGATTCCTGAAGCCCCCTCTTGGTCCCCTTCCCCACCGTGAGAATGTCAGCGACCACCATCCCTCAGCCCTCTAACCAGGCCCCTGCTCCCTCCCCAGCGCCTGGACTTCGAGTCCCAGCCCGTGCACACCGTGGTGCTGGAAGCCCTCAACAAGTTCGTGGACCCCCGCTTCGCCGACCTGGGCACGTTCCGCGACCAGGCGATCGTGCGCGTGGCCGTGACCGACGTGGACGAGCCCCCCGAGTTCCGGCCGCCTTCCGGCCTCCTGGAGGTGCAGGAGGACGCGCAGGTGGGCTCCCTGGTCGGCGTGGTGACGGCGCGGGACCCCGACGCCGCCAACCGGCCCGTCCGGTGAGACCCCCGCCCGGGGCCGACGCCTGCTGCCTGTTACCCCGCCGTCGCTCTGCGGACAGACTGCGGGCAGAGGGCAGGAGGGCTGAGGTTGGGAGGCAGGGAGAGGGAGACTGCGTGGGGACGGGGGTACCCAGAGGTGGAGAGGAACAGACAGAGGGCCCAAAGCTAAGGAAGCAGGTGTGCAGACAGTCACAGAGAGAGACAAGGGAGTCGGGACAAGGAGGGAGAGCCAGGCGACACAAACGCAGCTCCCCGCTGCAGCCACACTGACTCCCGGTGCTGTCAGCCAGCCCTGTCCCCAGGAATCCCCAGCTCTTCTCCCCAGACCCACCTCTCCTCTCGTCATCTCCCCCTGGATCTGCACTAGACATCTCAAACTTGTGTTCAGAACCCAGCCCTTGATCCTGCCACCACCAAAAGAAAAAATAATAATAAAACACCAATTTCTCGGGAGCCATCCCCATCTCCAAAATGACAACTCCATCCTTGCAGTTTTTCAGGTCAAACATGTTGGAAACAGGCCCAGCGTAGTAGCTCATGCCTGTAATTCCAGAACTCTGGGAGGTTGAGGTGGGAGGATCATTTCAGTTCAGGACTTCAAGACCAGCCTGAGCAAGAATGAGACCCCCTTTCTACCAAACAGTTGGATGTGGTGGTCTGTACCTATCTATTGCCCCAGCTACTCAGGAGGTTGAACCAGGAGGATTGCTTGAGTCCAGGAGTTTGAGGTTGTAATGAGCTATGATGACCCTATCTCCAAAATATATATATATATATGTATGTATGTGTGTGTGTATATATATATATATATATGAGAAAGCTGTGATAGCTATTACCTATAATCCCAGCACTTTGGGAGGCTGAGGCAGGAGGATCATTTGAGGCTAGAAGGTGGAGACCAGCTTAGGCAACATAGTGAGACCCCCATCTCTACTAAGAATTTTTTTTTAATTAGCTGAATGTAGTGGCTGGTGCCTGTAATCCCAGCTGCTCAGAAGGCTGAGCCAAAGGCAGAAGGATCACTTGAGCCTGGGAGTTGGAAGTTGCAGGAAGCTCTGATTAAGCCACTGGACTCCAGTTTAGGTGACAGAAAAAGACCCTGTCTCTAAAACAAAAAGAAATTTGGGGGTACATCCTCCACTCCTCTCTTTCTCTCATACCCCCCTCCAAACCACCAACAAATCTATCATCTCTATTTTAAAAATATATCGAGAACCTGACCACTTCTCACCACCTCCATTGCTACCACCCTGGTCCAGGCTGCCAGCTCCTCTTGCCTGGATTATTGCAGTTACCTCTTCCCTGTTCTCCCTGATTCTGCCCTCACCCCTCCTTCTCTAGAATCAATGCAGGAGCCAGCCTCATCTTGCTCAGACATAAGCCAAGAGTCTGGCCCTGCTCTGCTCAAAGCTTTCCAAGGGCACCTGGTAGGCTCAGAATAAAAGACCAAGCCCTGACAATGACTCATGACCCTCCATGCTCTAGCCTCCTTGCAACTTCTCTGACCTCTCACGCTCCTCTCCTTTTCCCAGTCCACTCTGGATCAGCTATGCTGGCCTCCTCACGGCCTTACAAACACACCAAGCTCACCTCCACCTCAGGGCCTGCACCACAGCTGATCCCTCAGCCTAGAATGTTCTTGCCCCAGCATCTCTTATAGTTTGCCCTCTCACTTCCTCCAAGTCTTTGCTCAAAAGTCACCTTCTCAGTGAGGCCTTCTCTGAGTGCTTTCCCTAAAATTTCAAACTCACCCCAAGCCCTAGTGCCTTTCCTCAATTTGCTGTTTCCTCATTAGCCTTCAACACCATCTAACAGTTGCCCTATTTTGCTGGTCACTTTGTCTCTCCCATTGAAATCCATGAGGCAGGGATTTACATCTACTTGTTCACCCGTGAGTCCATAGGGCCAGCCCTGTAGTGTCTGGATCTAGTCAGGTGTGAGTGTGAGGGGAAGAGTATTCCAGGGGAAGGAACAGCTTGTACAGATGTATGGAGGCAGAGCGGTGGTAGGTGTGCCTGGAGAAGAGCAGACTGTGCCAGCTCTAGTGGGCTGGGAAAGATGAGGCACAGAAGTGAAGTCTGCTGGGTCCTCAGGCACGCTGAGGAGCTTGAACTGCCCAGAAGGCCAGAGCATCTGCACTGCTTCCCACTTGTACTGCAGAAGCCATCCTGAACTGTGTGGCACCTCCCTTCCACTTGAGCTCCGCCCTTCCACCCGGGCTCCTCCCTTCCACCCGGGCTCCTCCCTTCCACCTGGGCTCCGCCCTTCCACCCGGGCTGTAAGCACAGTCTTAGACACACACTCCACCTTGGCTTTTGGCCTGGCCCAAGACCTCTCCAGGAAGGGCACTGTCACCCCTGTTTGTTTGGAAGCTGGGCCCAGAGAGGGGCAGAGGCCGCTGCAGGTTCTCTCCTAGGGAGTTAAAGACTAGGAGTGGGAGCCCAGTTCCTGGGTCCAGGGTCAGTGCCCCTGTCTCCCACTGCCCTCCTCTCCAACACCACTCTCCACACCCCCTCAGTCTGTTCCCTCCTCCCTCCTTTGGCTGCCCTTCCCTCCTGCTTTTATCTGCACTGAAGGGGCAACTTTGAAGCCGGCTTCTCACCTCCTTTCATCTCTCTCTGCAGCCCCTTCCCTGGGGCTCCTCAGATGTGGAAGCAGTCAGGAGCTTGAGACAGGTCCAATTTAACATCACAAACGTTTACCCAACTCCTCCTCTGTGCCAGGCCCAGAGCCAGGCCCGGACACAAGATGACTCAGCCAAGGAGAGGCTGGGGTGGGGCTCCCAGACTGTAGAATACAAACATGGAAATGGGAGCCCAGGGCAGGGACAGACCACAGGGCTACCCAGAATCCAACTTGATCCAAAGGTTCTGTCCTGGCAGCTCCCGGGTTCTAAGGGTCCTTGACTCAGGTATCAGCCCTGCCTTTCACCAGGTACCGTTCCAAGCTGGAGAGAAACAGATGGTAAGACAAGATCTCTGCCCAGGGGGAGTTTGCCTTCTCCCAGGGAAGAGAGTCAACCAATGGCTAAACATTTGTTATTACCGATCAATAATTGGCTGCTAGGGGTAACTGCTATTTAGAACAATGAGGAAAATAAGCAGAGTCTTAAGAGAATAAGGAGGGACTGGAGCCACCAAGAGCCACTTTTTTTTTTCTTTTTTAAAGATAGGGTTTCACTGTGTTATTGCCCAGGCTGGTCTCAAACTCCTGGCCTCCACTTTGAATTGGGTGGTCAGGGATTTGACAGAGAGCCATCTTTGCGAGGCTATGGAGAACTGCATTCCAGATAGAGGGGAAAGCAAATGTGACAGTCCTGGGGCAGGAACAAGCTTACTGTGTCCCTGGAAATGCAGAAATGAAGTGGTGTCCTGGGAGACTTTGCCTATCACAGTTGACATGGCATAGTAGGGACCTGGGAATTTAAAAAATGCAGACAGGAACAGAGAAATTTTTCTGAGCCTCTGTTCAGGGGATGGTGGAAGGTGTCTCATATTGTGAAATTTACCCCTCGGGAGGCATTATACTCAGATGAAGAAACTGAGGGTCAGAGAGAGAAAGTGACTTGCCCAAGGCCACCCAAAAGGGAAAGGACTGGGATTTGGCCCTTGACTGACTGCTTCCTCAGCCAGCCTCCTGCCATGTCACCCCTGCTCCTTACTCTCATTGTGGTTAGTGCAGTCCCCAAGCCTGTGCCATGCTCTGCCCTGTGCACGCACAGGCCACAGGGATGAGTCAGATGCGTGGGCCCTGGGTGGCCAGATCTCGGTGGGGTGGGGCTGAGACAGGGATTGAGGAGCTCCAAGGAGGAGCAGGTACCCTGTGCACGAGGCAGGCAAGTGAGCATGGGCTTACCCCAAGTGGCCCCGCCAGAGGATAAAGAGCAAGAGGCCCAGATGGGGAAAACTTGTGCCAGGTTGGAACGATGATGAAGAGCAGGTGGTAGGGACAGACTCTTGGAGACAGGAGGTGAAGTTCAGGGGCAGAGTGATCAGCTAGATGAACTCATGTGAGGATGGAGGGAGACAAGGACACAGGGCTTGGAGCCAGGGTATAAAGACCTTGAATGTCAGGTGAAGAAGTGGGACTTCATCCTACAGGCAGTGCCCAAGGGGCCCAGCTCTGGACTGGGCAGACAGATGGGCCATTGATCGGCCCAACTATGTTCCTACCAGCCTTAGCCCTATCATGAGTCTCCTGTGAACATCAAAAACAGGAACGTCCTCACTGGACCAGAGAAAGTGAACCCTTCATTTCCTCCAGCACCCACAGCAGAGTGCCACAGGACATGTGTGGGCTTTGGAATCAGAGAAGACTCAAGTTCCAATCCCACCTCAGTTGCAGAATTTTGAGCAAGTTACTGTACCCCCTTCTGCACCTTGGTTTCCCCATCTCAAAAATGGGCATCAGGATAGTACTTGCCTCATTCATAGGTATTAAATGCCCACAATGTACCAAGTACTATACTTGGTGCTTCCAGGGTTAGAAGGAGGGGCAAGTGCTTGGCACACAGCATGCCCTCAGGAAATGGTCATTACCATTTTTTTTTTGGTAGTCTGTACACCTGTTCATTCTCCAACCACTACTAACTGCACGCAATTTTCGAGAATTGAGAGCAGCTTTTGAGAATGGGCCTTAAGGGGGTTAGGGAAAGAGTCATAGATAGGACAGAGTGATCAGGGAGAAATCCCTTGAGTAGGGAGGGGGGCAGCCATGAGAGTAGCTTGGGTCATCAGCCTGCTGCATGTGCAAGTTCATGAGCCCACACACAGGAACTCCAGAAAGCCTGGACGTGCCCAAGCCGGCAGCCTTTCCGGTTCATTACAGCTGTGTGTGTTATTTATGCACATATTGGTGTAGAGAAAAACCACATGTGCACCCCTCCAAGAAACAGTTCCTACCCCATTTTCTCCACCCTAACCTTGACAACAGCAGTGTTTTGTGCTGTTCCTAGAGCCTGGGAATGCCAGCAGCTGTCTCTACCTGGTTGGCTCCTTAGGAAGGTGATCTTAGACCTGGGACTCTGGACAGACATGGGATGGGAACTTAGCTCTGCCACTAACCAGCCCTTTGCGACCCAGGGCAAGCTACCTGGCTTCTCTGAGCCTCAGTTTCCTCATCTGGAAAATGGGAGTGATGATACAACCTGGGAGGATTTGAGGAGCTCATGCAGGTAAAGCCCTTACACAAAATCTTTCTCAACAAATAAAACCTGATCTGTACATCATATGGCAGGTGGAGAAGTGGGACTTCATCCTACAGGCAGTGCCGGAGGGGCCCAGCCCTGGACTGGGCAGCCTTGCAGACAGATGGGTCTCTGACTGGCCCAGCCATATTCCAGCCATGTTCCATTATAAGTGCTTTATTGGTAGTCACTTGTCCACACCTCACAACCAGCCTGTGAAGTAGATTTTACTATCTCCATTTTTAAGAAGAGGAAACTGAAGAACAGAGAGATTAGGTCACTTGCGCAAGCTCACACAGCGAAGTTTCAAACCTAGGCAGGTGAGCATCTGCACTCCTTACCACCGTATCTGTCTTTCACTCCCCACACACACTCTTATTGTGCCCCTGTCCTCCCATGCTCTGGGTCCTCTTGCTGCCTCAGGCCCTGGCTAACTGAGGAAGTAGAACTACAAAATATAAGCAGAACCTTCTGGATACACAGGTGCCTCCTGTCTTTCTCAGACCACTGGCAATGCTATGATGCCCATACAGGGTGTCCCTGTGCCCAGGCACAAAAGCCCACAATGGGTTGGAGGGCCTCCTGGGTCCTCCCTGCCAGGCATTCCTGAATAATAACTAGAATAACAATAGTTTCCATTCATGGAGTAATTTTCCCGGAACTAAGCTAAACACCTTACATGCATTTCATCCTCCCAACAATGTACAAGGTGGGATCATCTTCTCTAATTTGCTGAAAATTAAGGCTCAAAGATGGAAGTGGCTTGCCTGGGGGCAGTGCAGACCCGGATCCAGACCCAGGGCTGAGCAGCTGACTCTTGAGCTTTTGCTCTTCGACTGCAATACACTGTCTCAAACAAACCACTCACATATTCATGTCACAAATAGGCACTTTCCACCCTCAGCACAGACCAGACACACAACTCATACATGCACCTACACGTGAGATGCACAGCTTCACCACCACCCCCACGTTTGCCAGGCCACAGTCCTGGCCACACACTGCCCCCCTCCCCCAGTCTCTGGCTCCTTGAGCTGGAACAAAACCACCTGGGTTCAGCCTGCTGCATTGACCCACAGCCCAAGTCTTTAGCTGGTTAATGGCGGGTCCCCTGCTGCCCCGCCCCATGGCCTTGGGAACAGCTGCCTCCACTTAGATTCTGGCCCCTCCTTTCCCCTCTAGAAGGAAACAAAAGGGAAAAACAGGGAAAGGGAGGCAAAGGAAGGAAAGAGAGAGATCTGAGCCTAGAAAGGGGAGGGGTGGGGAAGCAATGAAAAGGCAGTTGGCATCCTCCCACAAAGCCTGGCCCGTGCCCACCCTGCTGAGTCTCAGGAGCCCAGGCTGTGTCATGCCTGTGGTCCTCTCCTGGACTCTGTCCTCCCACCTGTAGAATGAGACGAGGTCTCTTGGGTTCCTTCCAGCCAAGCTGACACTCAGTCTTTTTTATCTCCTTTGAACCCAAACATCTGACAGGGCCAGATGGGGGCAAAGGGGACCTGAGGCTCCATTCATTGAGGCTTTGGATGGTTCAACAATCTAGAAAGAAGTCTGGGTACAGAATCCCAAATTTGGGTGCAATTTCCAGTGTGACAGAGTTGCTGTAGAACCTTGGGCAAGATCATTGCTAGCCCATAAAGCACTTTTGTGTAAATAACATAAAGGCCCCCTCTGAGAAGATACATGTGGGCTAGAACACATGGTTTGCCAAGCGGACCACAGGGTGGGGGTAATTTACCCCAGCTTCCGCTCTTCAGCTTGGTACCTCTGAGCATCACACAGCCCACACAACCACACTTGGCAGCCCTAAGCTTGGCAGTTTCCTCTCTGAGCCTCAGTGTCTTCATCTGCAAAATAGGGGGATGACATCAGCCTCACAGGATGCCTGGCAAGGCCCTCGTCTGTGCCACTTGACGCATTTTCCCCAGGGCCTAGGATAGACAGCCCAGAGAAGGCTCTGAGTTAGTGTGTAGGGGAATGTTTTAAACCTTTTTTTATCTCATGGCACACTTGAACCTATAAACTTCCGCAGCACACTTAAATTATGTTGATCAAAAAAAAAAAGTAAAGAACAGAATATGCTTAACTGTGTTTAGAACTTCCTTTGAAAAAAATTAGTTAATGATCTTTAAAAATGTTCGTGGCACACCTAAGAACCTGTCACAGCACACTGGTTCAAAATCACTGGTGTGAGGCATAAAGGAATGAATGGAGGGATAGCTGGGGGTGAAAGGGGAAGCAATCTACAAACTATTAAGTGCATGCTAGGGGGAGAGATTATCCTCTTGAGTCTGAACCTCCCCATACACTTTCACCCGGGTCAGTAGGACCCAAGCTGGTCAGAGGCAAGAAGGATATTAGCAGCCCAGGGACAGGACAGAGCAGCCCACCTGGTTCTCAGGAGACTGGCTTAATGCCCTCTACGCCCACATGCACAGTGCTTTACAGTTTGACACATGTCTTCACCTCCACAACAATAAATATGAAAAGAATAACTGCCCCTCCCTAACCTCCACCACAGTATGAGGTATGAATCAGTCCAGATGAGCAAGGAGGTGGAGAGATTTGCCCAAGGTCACACAGATATAAAGTGGCAGAGGAGTCAAAGCCAGCTGTGACTGCTCTCAGACTTGCAGTCCCACTGGTGGCATCCCCATTTCACAGATGGAAAAACTGAGAAAACCCCAGAGGTTTGGCCATGTAGCCAAGGCCCCCCTGAAGGGTATCTCAGTGAGTCTTTGGGTTTCAACAGGCGATGTTTCTAGTGTCCTCACCTCTCTGGGCCTCAGTTTACTACTCTGGGAGATGGGCAAAGGGCCTCTTTCCTCCTGCCTGTGGGAGGGGCTCAGTGTGAACACTGAGCCCCTCCCTAGCAAGCTGCTTTGTCCTGGCTGCACAATGCGCCCTTGGTTGGCATTCGAGGCCTTTGTCCGCTGGCAGCGCAGCCTCAGCACGCCCCCACCCGCGTTATCAGCGCCTGGAAGCGGCAGCCCGCGCTGGCGGGGCCTCCCTGGGCCGCAGCCGCCCGAGACATGTGTTGGACACGGGCCTTTAAGGCCTGCAGCCGCCACACAAAGGCCGGGGAAGAAGGCGGAACAAAGGGCTTTTTCACGCAGCAACTGAAAAGCTGCAGATTAGCTCTGTCATGCTGCGCAGGCGGGGAGGAGCCCACGGTCCGCCCTGGGCCCCGCTCCCGGGCCCTGGCTCAGCCGGTGTCCCTGGCCTGCAACCTCAATGCCATGGCCTCCAGAGAAGCCTCCTGACGCCACAACTGACCCGCTCTGTCCTGCTGAGGATCCCCCATTGGCTCCCCACTACCTGTCCCACTCCTGAATTATACGCGGGTGTGCTCTGGTCAACTCTCCTCTGGCCCCGTCTAGCCATTGTGCACCGTTTGCCATGCCCTGGATAATTGTCAGCCGCCTGCCTTTGCACCTTCTGTTCCTCCTGCCCAACCAGAATGCCATCCCGATCCCCTCAAGTTCAATTCTAGAGCCACCTCTTATGGGAAGATAAGAATCTACAACAGTTGCGCTGTGTGCCAGACACTTCGCCTTCTTCCAGCCCTCACAACCACCACAAGGAGCCAAGTATTAGCTGGAGTTAATAAGGCAGCTGAGGAAATGAAGGCTCAGAGAGGTTGAGCATCGCCCGTGGTCACACAGCAGTCACCCGTGCCCCTGAGATGCAAACTTCGCTTCCCACCCCTCCGTGGGGAAGGGTTTCTCCACCCGTGTGTGTCCCAGGCAGGAAGTCCCTCTCCTGGAGTGGGGTGGGGGAACACGGGCACTGGCTCCATCTGGCACGAGCACCTTCAATCAGCCCTGCCCTGTCCCCCTCAGGTACGCCATTGACCGCGAATCAGATTTGGAACAGATCTTCGATATCGATGCTGATACAGGCGCCATCGTGACTGGCAAGGGGCTGGACCGTGAGACAGCCGGCTGGCACAACATCACAGTGCTGGCCATGGAGGCAGGTGAGCTGGGCGCCCTTGCCCCGCGACCCCACCCTCCTGAGGAAATGAGGGGTGAGCAAAAGCTGCACTGTCAGTCAAAGTCCATGGGGGAGGTACCAAAGGTTGGGGGCGGGGCAACAAGAAACTGGAGGAAGATCCCTCAAGGGTGAAGCTGGGGGCAAAAGCTGATGGGCCTGAAAAAAAGCTGAGGGGTCCCAAGTCAAGGGGTTAGGGCTGGTCTTCAGGGAGGCTGTCTTCTTTCATCATTTATTCAGCACCTACTGTATGCCAAGCCCTATTCTAGGGGCTGAGAATATAGCTTGGAACAAGAGAAAAGATCCGCTAGTAGGGCTCCGGCCCCATATACCGAGGGTGGCGGGTTCAAACCCGGCCCCCGGCTGAACTGAATCGGAAAAAAAAAAAAAAATAGCCGGGTGTTGTGGCGGGCGACTGTAGTCCTAGCTAATCGGGAGGCTGAGGCAAGAGAATCTCCTAAGCCCAAGAGCTGGAGGTTGCTGTGAGCTGTGACTCCACCACTCTACTGAGGGCGATAAAGTGAGACTCTGTCTCTACAAAAAAAAAAACAGAGAGAGAGAAAAGCTCCTGTTCTCAGAGGAGACCAGAGTATCAACAGAGAGAAAGGGTGGACATAATATGTCAGGTGATGATAAGAACTAAGAAAGAAACAGGGAGAGAAGTAAGCTGGGAAAGGGGATTGGGAGGGAGGGGAACACAGCATCTCTTAGGGGATGGCTGCTCTGGGAAGAAGACATTTCAACAAAGACCTCAGTAAAGTGAGAGAGTCACACTGACATCTGAGGGAAGAGCATTCCAGGCAGAGGGAGCAGCCAGTGCAAAGGCCCTGAGGTGGTAGTCTGTGAGCATGGAAACCAGTGTGGTTGGTGACAGGCAGAGTGGCCAACCATCGTAGGGTCTTTGAACTTGACTCCAAATGAAACTGGAGTCCCTGGAGGAATTTGAGCAGAGGAGAGGTTTGAGCCTGACAGTGTGCCTCTGCCTACTGCCCTGAGAATAGACTGGAGGCAGAGGAAACAGGGCTTCGCTAGATGCTAAATGCAATAGCGCTAGTGAGAGAGGACAGTGGCCTGGCCCAGGGCAGTAGCAACATAGGAGGTGAGGAGTGGTGGGCTTTGGGATTCAGGCTGAAGACAGAGTCAGTAGTCAGTAGACAGCTGCTGATGGACTGTCGTGCTGATGAGAGATGGAGAGGGGTCAAAGTCAACTCCAAGGAACTTGGCCTGAGTTTCTGGAAGAATACATGAGAGTATGTGTGTGTGTGTCACAGGCAGTTTGGTGCAGCTGGGGTGGAGGTTAGTAGCTGAGAGCACCAGGAGAAGGGAGAGGGAGGTGCCCGCCCATCCTCCTCCGTGCCCAAGAGCAACACTGCCCCCACCACTGCCACTCTTCCAGCTCCCCCACCTGTCAGCTCTCAAGGTCTCAGGAGTCAACAGAGCAGCTAGTAAGCAATCATGACAGCAGGAAGACAGTCCAGTCTCGGAGCTGCAGGGCAGACAGGCAACATTTAAACCTGACTCTGCCCACTTTGGCCCCAGGCCCCTCCTGCCAATCCCCCCTTGTCCTCCCCCTGCTGGCTGCCCCCACTTCCCAGGCCCCACCGGCCCATTCTGGGCTGAGGAAGTCCCTAGGCTGAAGTTCCCTTTCCTCTCTTTCAACTACAGTTTAAAAGAAAATACAAAGCTGGCTCAAACCTCAGTGCCTGCTGTTCCCAGCCTTTGAATCCACTCCTCCACCGCATGAAAGGGAGATAACAAAGGTGGCTGGAGAGGAAGAAGTGGCTGGACTAGGGGGTGGGGGTGTTCCCCCTCCTGCCTCCTCAAACCCACTCCCTAGAGAGCAGCTGAGGCTCCTGGCTGCAGATGAAGCCAGAGAGGACTGGCCTGGCTGCTGGGCAGAGATGCTACCTCTCCCTGCCCACAAATACATCCCCTCCCCACCCCCAGCAAGTCTCCTCTCTGGTTAAGCATTGTGTTTCTATCCAGTGGTCTCTTGCAGAAAACAGCTAGAATAACATACAAAGTCCGTAACGCCACCAATTCACAGAAGAAAGAATGTTTATAGCTTCTCCATAAACATTTTATACAAATTCTGGGCTAGATGCTTTCTGGAGCATGTTTCATTCAATCATGACCAATAACATGATCAGTACCCATTTTACTGATAGAAAAATGGAGGCTCAGAGAGTTTGGACACTTGCCCAAGGACGTGCAGTGGCAGAGCTGGGATTTGTGCTGGATCTACTTTAGTCCATGGCATGGCTGTGTGGCCTTGCTTTTCCTGACACTCTGCCCAAATGACATGGAGAATAAGATGAATCTCTGAAAGGAGCAGACTGGCCAACAGGCTCGAGACCCCATCTCTGAGCTGCAATCCCCAATCCCTACTCACTCTTCACCCAGGATAGTAATCAATGGGAAAAGGAATGGTCCACTGCACATCACTGGTGGGAGGATGGATTAAACAGGATAATTCACAGGGAGAACTTAGCCCAGTGGGTGGTGCTTAGTAAGTGCTCAGGTAATGGTATCCATTGATCTTGACTGCACCAGGCCCTTTACAGTGAGGAGCTCATGGAATATTCACCCCTAAGTGGTGTCAGTTCTACTGTTATCTTCCACATGTGGATGAAGAAGCTGAAACTCAGGAAGGTGAAGTCATTTGCCCTCCTCATTCCCCATGGTTCCTTGTTGTTGGCACAAAATCAGGAGTTGTCACAAATAACCCACCCATTCTATCTCCTCACTGTCTCTAAGAGATGAAGGCAAAATTATCATCCCCATTTTACAGATGAGAAAACAGAGGCTAAGGGAGGAACAGGGATGGCCCCAAGATCAAAGAGCAAGTCCATGCAGGGCCAGGCTTGCCCCCAGGCCTTCCAAGAGCCAGCCCAAGCCCCAAGTACAATGCCAAGGTCTGCCCACCTGGCATTGTGCCCTCTCAATTAAATGTACATCTGGCTTCCTCAGAAACAGAGGGGATGTTTAGGGGGTCACAGTGGACCCCCTGCTCCCAAGTGTAACAAACAGGAAGTGACAAGAATCAGAGGAGAAATATTTATACACAGTGGCGCAGCTCTGTGAGCGCTTCGGAGAATGTTGCACTCAGCCAGGAGCCGCCGCCTGTCATACTGGATTACCTCAAAGACTCCCGAGCCACTTAGTATGCCGGCTCCCCTCT
This sequence comes from Arctocebus calabarensis, assembly GCA_963573935.1. NCBI lineage: Eukaryota > Metazoa > Chordata > Mammalia > Primates > Lorisidae > Arctocebus > Arctocebus calabarensis. The sequence goes on from CAUYON010213531.1 coordinate 36,996, forward strand.
CCCCGAACTTCTGAGTCATCCATTCTGCCCATGCAGACGCTCCTTCCACTGACATTATCTTTAACGTTTTGTAATCATGAAATATTAATGACCGATATTGAATTTAAAATACAATTTGTGTCTGAATACTTTGGTGGAAAGGGCAGTTGTAAAGGGACAGTTTTCAAAGAGACAGGATTGGGGGGGACTTGGAAAGCCAGTGCTGGGGTGGGGGGATGCCAAGGGGCTCCATCCAGCCACCCCCTCCAGGATCCTCAAGGCCTAAGCTGATCTGGAAGGGTATTATCTAGCTGTCCAGGACAATGAAGGGTTAACCAGATTCGCTAGAAGCTTCCCCATCTGGGTCACCCCAGGCCAAGTCACGTCTCCCAGCACCCTGCATTTCCCTTCATGCCGCGGAGCACACATTATGATTTATGTGTGCATCTGTGTGCGTATTCAGTGAATATTCCTCTTCCTCGGGAAACTCTACTTTCCACGAGGGCAGGGTCGCCATGTGTGAGTGCAGCATTCACACAGGCCAGGCACGCAGGGGACACATGGCAGATGTTTACCAAATGGAAGGATAAATGGGCTTGAAGGCAGGGACACATGGCAGAAGACAGCTTCTAGTTGCGTCTCCCCAGCTATGTGGGCTTGCATGGGTCACTCCCTCTCTTGTTACCTTGATTTTCTCATCTATAAAATGGTGACAATCATACCTACTCTATCGGATGGTGTAAGGCTAATAACTGGTAACCACAGCAGCTTCTGTTTATTTAAAGTTTACCATATGCTAGCCATTGTGCTGAAAGCTCTCTGTAAAACATAGATCCTCTGGGCATTAGAAATAACATACATCCCGAGCCTAGCATGGTGCCTGACACACCAGAGGTGATGTTAGTAGCGAGGGGTAGACTCTGAGAGGAGAAGGAATGTCAGAGATGATGAACTCTAGCCACCCCCGGCCCCCCAGTTTTGTAGCTGAGAAGACTGAGGCCAAGGAAGGGAACTGCTTGCCCAATTGTCCCCATTCGACTTTCTGCCAGGGGAAGAAGTAGGCATGGGGAATGGACTTTGAGCAGGAGCGCTCCCATGTTTTCTGAGGCCTCTTGTCACCCACTCCAAACTAGGCTGGGCTCTGGGATCTTCTGATAAACCAGGCCTGGCCCCTGACCCCGGGGTCAAAGGTGGGCAGGGGAGAGACACATCAAAAGCCAGTGACAACACTGAGTGGAAGTAAGGGAGTGGTGGGGATTCCTGGGGAGCAGGGTGAGACTTGCCCTCACAGTGAGGGGCAGAATACCCTTCCCAGAGGAGGAGGCCCAAAGGCCAAGGAAGCCTTTCCAAGCAAAAGGGATATTTGGGGGCTCCCTGCAAAAAGCCCCCTGTGTGCAGAGTCCTGGAAGCTGGTAGCCCACTGCCCATTCAGAAGTCAGAGCAGGTGAGGTGATTTCCCTCAGTCTGTGCAGAAAGGGCCTTGGATGTTTGTGAGAACCAGACATGGCCTGGAGGTGACAGGGAGCCACATGGGTCTTTGAGCAGAAGAGTGGCATAATCAGATGTTTGGTTTCCAATGTTCTCTCAGGTTCCAGGGGAAGGGAGGTTGGAGGGAGTGAACCTCAAGAGAGGAGAACAGATGGGAGAGGCTGTCAGGAAAATTCAGGCTCAGCCATGAGCTGGGAGTGAGGACTGAGCCAGGACAGGTGGGAGGGCGCTCGGAGGATGCCGAGTGTCTGGGGAAGAGGCATGTCACGGCTCTGCGTGGAAAGGGGTGCTTCAAGAGGCAGTGAACTCCCCATCACCAGAGGTATGTAAATCAGACCTGGGCTCCTCTCAGACTGGGTCCTGAGATGCTTACCAGTCACTTAAGTACCTCACAGATGCCGACAGAAACAAAGATTTTTTGATATCCACAAAGTCGCAGTAGGACTGCCCAGAACATTAGGAACCAGGTCAGTCTCCAGGGAAGGAAATGTTCTCCCATCTCTACCCTGCTCCTTGAATAGCTAGGATATTAGGATTTCAGGTCCCCTACTTCACCCAGAAGCCCTTTCCTACCCCTTGGAGCAATAAACTTCCCCTCAACAAGGTCAAAGCTGCGGATCTCCACGTGGGAAGCCAAGAGTAATCAAAGTCCCTGAGAGAAACAGAGAAGGGCTCTGGGGCTCCTGCTCCCACTGGCGGGACGTGAGGGCAGGGCAGGAAGTGAAAGAGTCCACGCCTGGCTGCGCTGACACCCCCTCCCCTGAAGCACCCCCACCTGCTCACCCAGCGCTGCTCCTCGCTGTCCTGCCTGCTGGTCTTGGCGGGTTTGTAATTGGGATGATAAATCTTCCTGCCCAGCTGGCCAGCTCTAATCAGAGCCTGGTGTTTGGATGCAATTTAATTCTCTTGGGGGGGAGGCAGGGACAGTGGGGGACAGTGGAGAAGAGGGTCCAAGTTCTGCTCCTTCCCCCTCACTGCAAGCCAGCAGAGGAGGTTCTCTCCCTCCCACTCCCCGTACCTCACTTCTCTCTTTCTCTCTGGGCTTCCGTCTTTCTCCATGACAGCCAAGGAGAACCACAGAATCCAACTCTATTTGTTTTACTGATGAGAAAAGCCTTAGTCCATAGCAAGACCCCCATCTCTAAAAAAATTAGCCAGTTGTAATGGTGTAGTCTCAGCTACTCAGGAGGCTGAGGCAGGAGGATCATTCTAGCCCAGGAGTTTGAGGCTGCAGTGACTATGATCACACCACTGCACTCCAGCCTGGGAGACAGAAGGAGACCATGTCTCTTAAAAAGAAAAGAAAAGAAAAGTTGGTCCAGGGAGCAGGAGGAGGGTCGCAGCACAAGACTGCTTTTTGGGTGGACAGGTCCTGGAGGGGATGCAGCCTCCACAGGGTCAGTTCACTCAAGAGGGTCTCAACTCACCTCTCCAGCACACCTCTTAGATCGAGGGGCATAGTCCGGGATGCCACAGACAGTGAGATCCATTCATTCCACAGAGCTTTCTTATGCACCTGCTATGTGCTATGCACAGAGGTGCTAGGGATCTAGCAGCAAATAAAATAGACAAAAAGTCTGCTTTCATTCTAGGGGAGGAGATAGGATGAGCACATTCAGTGAAAACATTGAGGATGTTAGATAAATGCTGTGAAGAGAAATAGGGCAGGGAAGTGGTGTCTGATGGACTGGCAAAGGGCAAATTTAAATCAGGTTGTTAGGGGAGGGCTCTTTGAGAAGCAGCCTTCTGGGCAAGGATCTGAAGAAGCAAACCCAGAGAAGAATGAAAGGGGACTGGGAGGGACAAGAACTCAGGCCATGCAAGGAAAGCTTCCTGGAGGAGGTAGGGACATTTATCTGGGGCCTTGAAGGCAAGTAGGACTCTGACAGCAAAAGAAGTTAAGGGAGTACCATCTGGTGGTGGTTAAAAACATCCCCTTTGCAAATGTCTTAACACAGTAACTAAGAAAATATAGTGAAGGCTATGTTAACCAGTTTGACAAAAGTATTGCAAATTGTATATAAAACCAGCACATTGTACCCAATAATTGCATTAATGTACATAGCTATGATTTAATAAAAAAAAAAAAAGAAAGAAAAATCATAGCACATGCATCAGCTAACAGCAGAGCTGTGTTCTGAGAAATATACCATTGGGCATTTTTGCCACTGTGAACATCAGAGTGTACTCACACAAACCTGGATGGCATAGCCCACTAC